>JAAXNX010003126.1:0-11452 GCA_036491905.1 Folsomia manolachei
GTTTATAGTCCTTCATCTTCTCATTCATTAATTTAGTATTGATTACGCACATCACACAAGGTAACTCTTGATCGAAACAACGGAAATCCTTTTTGTTTTTATCTTTACCAAGAATTGTCATATTGCACTCCTTGACCCTTTCTTGTGTACAATTGCGCGATGACATCTTATTGTTTTATTGCATTCCTCTGAGCCACTAGTTTCAAGATCTGATAATAATATCCATTCCTCACTACAGTTAACTCTCAATGTATAAAATTTATGAGCAAATTTATTAGGGAAACAGTGTAATCTCGTATCAAACGAACCAGAAGTCATTGCATTGTTAATTTTTATCAGCATATTTTTAAAAACTTATTCATTGTCGCCAATCTCTCAATCTTCTTCATCATCCTTCATAATAAGGCAAAGGGCATAAAAAAAGAAAATCAAATATCAAAGTGAATTAAAAAACACAATTAAAACGCCAAAAACCCCGATAATCGTCTTTACTTTTTAGCATGTATAAAATGACCATCCGCTTTGCAGTTGCACACTAACTGTAATGGGGTGAGAGATTATAAATTAAACGGTAAATGCAAATCTTGCACATAATCACTATAATGTTGGATAATATACGAAATAGTATCCTATTCTCTCAAATTCTCTGGTGACAACTACCACATTTGCAACACCTTTTATGATCAAAATATAAAAAAGTGGAACAAAAACTCAAAACATATCATTATTTTCCAGTTCCCCACCACCATTGCTTAACCAGAGTGTTAATTACCTACCATCAAATTTTGACAATCAAAACGAAACTACCCAAACCACACGGCAGTAAAAAGTCAAAAAGGGTCAAGTTGATCAGTTTAAATGACATAACAAAAGGTACTATGAATGGAAAATTATAGAGCCAATATTGCATGCAGGCGAATGCACATGGATAGATTGCTACAAAGACATGGCGCAGCAATAGTAATAATTGTTCTCAGAAAAATGATCACTCAGTCATCCCTTCAGTGGACCTTAAGTGATGCATTGTTTTGTGTTACCACAAAAATTCATACCCTTGTAAAAAGCTTATGTAGCATCTCACAGCTAATTCATTATTTGATACAGGGGCTCGCCGACTAAAACTTGGACGCGTGGTGTGTGGTCATTCAGCATAAATTAAATGTGACGCATAGCATGCATTCTAAATCAAATACTATTGCAGAATTAATTCAGCTTGTCGTCCATCACAGTCAAGAAAAAGTAGTTGATATGATACATGACATTTTCCTCTTGACGCAAACCATTTACTGACAATCACCAAGAATTTGTGTAAATTGGAGCGTTTCATCCAAACAAATTATTGCAGTCAGGATTAAGGTGGGTACTTGGAATACTTAATGAAGTCTTGATCATTAATGATGAACAACTACAACCACAATTGTAGGCGCAGTTGGCAGGGTCAAGTAAATCTGACAACTTTCTCATTTTCTCGTCCCCAAGCCTGTAACTTACTAGTTTTGATAAGAGTGGATGAATTTTTAATCTGAGTACTTGGATCACTAAAGTTTCTTAAGATACGATCGATGCAATTGTAGTATAAGTTATGAAGGGATTAATGTTTAATGTTTGCAATGTCAAAACTAGTTGGGACCTAAGAACAGCGTAATCAATCAAAATATTTATCTTGTAGTAGCCCTACCTCAACTTATTAGGCAGGCTTTGATTTAACGTAGGGACTGTAAATTTCAATTTCAAAGTATGAGAGGACTTTATTTCTCGACAACCGACAACGTGTCCTTGCTCCGGAAAGTCATGATTATCAAATTGCAAATTCTCAGGTCTTATCATGGGAATCATAGAAATGTAGTAGCTACCTAATGCATCATTATAGTCGAATATGTGCTATGTAATGGTTCCTAAATTAGGAATCCTAATTAGAACTGTATTTGATGGAGTACAATAAACAATTGGGGCTTATCAATCATGTAAGGAAACTTGCTTACCAAATGATGAATGAATCGATTCCAAATGTTGCAAACCACCGTCCGTCCAAGTTTAAACGATGTCACTATTTATGTCAAACTGGAGCACGAGTATTATTCACAACCTCACCGTAATTGCAACGTAATGACTTTATTAACCCCGTCAAATCTTTTCCAGATAAGCAGTTGTAAACTAGACACAAGTTCCTTGTGTAATGGGCTCTTCTAACAGCAAATTGGAGAATAATAATAATCAATTAATGATTTGTTCCTCTGATATTGTTTAACTGCGACAAAAGACAATTAAGCACCAAAGATTTACGCCGGCTGGTTAACTTCAACGATAATTCTAGATCCTTAGAAATATTTGTTTTAAACTTCGTTGTATCTTATCCACAGCACATCAAGTTCCGTTATAATTTCATTAATTTCCTTATATCATTCACAACCTCACCGTAATTACAATGTAATGACTTTATTAACCCCGTCAAATCTTTTCCAGATAAGCAGTTGTAAACTGGACACAAGTTCCTTGCGTAATGACTCTTTTAGACACAAGTAAATTAGAGCAAATTGGAGAAATAATCAATAACCAATGTCTTCCTTTGATATTGTTTAACTGCGACAAAAGACAATTAAGCACCAAAGATTTACGCCGGCTGGTTAACTTCAACGATAATTCTAGATCCTCAGAAATATTTTTAAACAAAACTTCGTTGTATCTTATCCACAGCACATCAAGTTTCGTTATAATTTCATTAATTTCCTTGTCGGAGTCAATTAATTTCCGTTATTTTAATTATAGTCCCTGCCACCATCACAGCCACTGGTTGAAGGTACCTATATATCTTGTCCCGTTTTTTATCGATCCAGCCGCAAACTCCGTTCCCTTTTCTTTGCACGGTTCGTTTAACCAAACTTGGTTAATACCATAAAATTTTTACTTTGGTTATCCAAGATAACACGTTATCAATCAATTTCGAAAATTCCAATTACTGGCTTTTTACCCGAGAAACTTAAATTTTGGCAAGTTCTCTATTACACTAGGTGTAAAGATTTTTAGTAAATTCTTTAACAGGAAATCTCGCCTATGCCTGTTGCTATAATACAATCTCCTAAAAAATACCCAACCCGACCCAAAACTCAAACCGGTACTAGTCTGTAGACTACACTATGGCCAATTTTCTGCAATTCTTGAATGTGCAAATATCTCGACACATACTGACCAACAATTCCTACGTAATTTGTATAAGAAAGGATTAGCTAGTTGTGTGGTGCAAGACCATGCAAACTTTGCATGGTAAAGGATTGCTATCAAGTTCTTACTGCTAAGCTACTTATGGAGTAGATCTCGTCTAGAAATTGTACTGTCAGACAGAACAATTGCATTTACACAGAAAATATTATATTCCCAGCTACATTGCAAGGAGGTGGCATTCTTATTCTTTAGAGAGATGAATGATACATAATGTAACGTGCTATGAGTGGAGGTGAATCTACCAAATTTAAGCACATGGATTTATTTCGTGAGGTGATGATCTTATAAGATTCTTAATGCATGGGCATCTTTTGGATGCTAAGTGTGGGTAGCTATTACAAAAAATGGTTTCATGTGATATCTGCATATGAGTGAATCCTACGTGGATGAATGTTAACATGAACAATTCCTAGTTATGCTGAAGCTGTCCTTGGTTTGGTTTCTTTTGACTTCATCTATGATCTCTGGTTTGAAATCTGTCCATAAAAGTTATGCATGCAAAAGGAGTGCCTTGGGCAGTTTGGTTTTTTATGGGACGAGGATGCTAGACAATGGCAAGATGAGTTGATGCATGTTGCAGGAGATGCTTTCTTTTGTTTTGGAATTATGCTATGCAAAAATGAAATGTAGGAATTGAGAGATGTTTTGAAAAGGAATTTAGAAACTTACTATATTTGAATTTTTAAATTCTGAAGTTTGCGTTAACAAAGTAACAAAATCAAATAACGGATCGAATAAAATTTTAGAAATTAAGCACCATAATATCAGTACGAAGCTGGTTGGTAGGATGGAACTGGTGAGTAGCTTGGCTGATAAGATGGAGCAGGACTATAACTGGGCTGATAAGCTGGAGGGGTGTAGGCAGGTGGGGCATAGGATGGGGCGGGGTATGATGGAGGGGTGTAGGCTGGAGGGTTGTAGGCAGGAGGGTTGTAGGCAGGTGGGGTATAAGCTGGAGGGGAATAAGCCGGAGCAGGGTATGCCGGTGGGGTATAAGCCGGTTGATAAGTTGGCTCGTAAGTGGGAGGATTGTAGGCCGGTTGATAAGACGGTGGATTGTAGGCTGGTTGATAAGCCGGCTCGTATGAGGGTGGATTGTAGGCCGGTTGATAAGATGGTGGATTATATGCCGGTTGGTAGGATGGTGGGGTGTACGCCGGTTGATAGCTTGGCTCGTAAGTGGGAGGATTGTACGCTGGTTGATAAGCCGGCTCGTATGTGGGTGGATTGTAGGCCGGTTGATAAGATGGTGGAGTGTAGGCTGGTTGATAAGCAGGCTCGTATGTGGGAGGATTGTACGCCGGTTGGTAAGATGGTGGATTGTAAGCCGGTTGGTAAGTTGGTGGGTTATACGCTGGTTGATAAGCCGGCTCATATGTGGGAGGAGTGTAGCTTGGTTGATAAGCTGGTGGACTATACGCTGGTTGATAACTCGGCTCATATGTGGGAGGAGTGTAGCTTGGTTGATAAGCTGGTGGATTGTATGCGGGCTGATAAGTTGGCTCATAAGTGGGAGGATTGTAGCTTGGTTGGTAGGTCGGCTCATAGCTGGGTTGATAACTATCATAGCTTGGAGTTGGGTAGTAAGTTGGCTCGTATGTCGGAGCAGGATATGCAGCACAAGTTGATGGTGTGTGCAAAACGTTTTGAATCCAAGCGACCAAGTCCTTCGCAGGCGTGGCTGTAATCCTCTTAGACTCAGCCCCATAAGACGTGCACTGAGTGGGGTACTGGACGACTCCGTAAAGGACGGCTCGTCTGTATTCCCGGTTTATGGGCTCAGCAGCCTTGATGGGGTAAGAGTAGTAAGGTGGAGAATAGCTTGGTTGGTAAGAAGGCTGATAAGAAGGCTGGTAGCTAGGTTGATAACTTGGTTGATAGCTGGGTTGGTAACTTGGTTGATAGCTGGGTTGGTAACTTGGTTGATAGCTAGGTGCTGCTGTGTAGCCGTAAGTTGCTTCTCGCCGGGCTCGGTTATAGCTTGGCTGGTAGCTGGGTTGATAACTGGGCTGGTAACTTGGTTGATAACTAGGCTGGTAGCTTGGTTGATAGCTAGGTTGATAACTTGGCTGATAGCTGGGTTGATAGCTCGGCTGGTAGCTGGGTTGGTAAGAGGGTTCAGGACGATAAGGATAAGCTGGATAGTATTCTTCCTCTTCGTATCTGCCCTCCACCAAACAGAAAATGGGTGAACCAATGTCCGCCTAGAAATACAAGTTTCAAATTAATAATAGTCGATCGAATTAAATACAACCCTGGATTTATTGACGACATCTTAAAATAAGTTAACTAGCTAGCGTTTTAAAATCAAGAAAGAATTGAACTTACATGGCAAGCGTCATAATAGTACTCCGACTCCCAACTATCCACTTCCGGTGCGTAGTTGTAACTTTGTGGGTGAGATCCATAGCCCTGTTGATATGATGGAGTGTACACCTTCCTGAGCTTGGCCTTCCTTGGGGTGCGACTGTAGTCGTAGGCTGGAGCATAAGATGGATAAGATTGTTGATATGCCTGGTATTGTTCTCCGTAAGAGTAGGAAGCTGGCTTGTAGACTTCCGTTTGGTACTAAAAAGAACAAAATCAAGGAACAAAATTACAAATCTAGACGACAAGTGAAGTTTTTAAAATAGTTGTGGATAAATTACTTCGATTCTTTCAACAGGAGATTCCTGGTAACCTACGACCCAACATTCCAAATCATTATCGGCACCTTCTTCATTTTTCCTTTGAGAATTGGAAGACTGTTGCTGCTGTCCCTGTCCTCCACCAGAGTACTGTGATCCATACCCGTAACTGTAGCTGTACCGGTTGGTGTAAGACTTTGACAAGTAGTAATACTCCGGGAGACAAAGAGCGTCAGTGTGAGGATACTGATCAAAATCTATTTCCTCTGCCAGCTCTAAAATCACCACAGGGTAACTAGCTTGGGAATTGTAGCCTTCTGGTTGTGGGTAGTAGGATGGAGTATACTCAGGCACTAAAAATTAAAAAAGAAATATATTTATTAGATAAGAACCCAAAATAATATCAAGAAGTAAAAAACAAAGACTATCCAACTATCCACATACCGTAGTAAAAGGGATGCTTCTTGCAAACACTGATTTCATAATTCTTATAAACCTCCTGGTAATTCTTATCAGATTGCAGATCCCATTCTCCAACACGAACACGGATTTGATCATACTCGATTGAGTCAACGCAGTATGCGGAAGTGATGACGTGTCTAGGACTGAGAATTCCTCCAGCGCATTTGTAGTTGTAACTTTTATCCATAATGGCGACTTGCCAAGGGTACTCCCCAAATGCGACACGGTCCTTTTCATATCCGTATTGGTGATGAACCGTAGGAAGGATTCCGCAGTGACGGGTCTGGTTGGCTTCTTTGTACTAAAAAAATGAACAAAATTCAGCATTAATTTGAGTTTTAAAAAACTTTCTGCAATATCAACTTCAGAATATAATGCTATGAATTGTTTTATTTTTTTTTAAAACTTACATCTACCGTGGTGTCATAAGTTTCGTAATAAGTTGGCGGCGCGTATGACGGTTGATAAGATGGTTGGTAAGAAGGTTGGTAGGAAGGCTGATAAGATGGTTGGTAAGAAGGCTGATAAGATGGCTGATAGGATGGCTGATATGATGGTTGGTACGACGGCTGGTAGGACGGTGGATTGTATGAAGGCTGGTATGGTGCCACCCCATATTGCGCTTGACCCCATGTCGGCAAACACAGAAACATTAAGGAGTACACGACTCCCCCGTAAAACACATTTTGGATGGCTCCTGTAAAACGAAGTAAAAAGAAAAATTATTTTCAAAATTAACTCAAACCACCTACACTAAAATATCACGCCATTTCTGAAAATCTCCTCAAAATTATGAATGTCCTTCAAAAAAGTTCCGTCCCTTACCCATGGTCAAACAGAGTGAGTGTGAATCCAAAATGTGACTGGAAGGCTTTCATTGTAACGCACCTCTATTTATTAGCTACGCTGACCTTCGTATTAGCATCCCGACTTTGAAGCACCTCCGCCTCCTGTCAACGACCAGACCGAGTCGGAATGATTAGTCTGCAAACGAGGCAAAGATATTGTCCCGTCTTTTGGTCACCAGATAGATATCCAGTTCCCTGTACACCAAGTAAAATACGTAAATTAAATTAGTCACTTATATAAATCTCAAGTCTTTTACTTTTACCCTCACCCGAAGCTCAGACGTCATGATTTCCATATCTTATTCAAATCTGGTTATCCAGCAGAAGATTCTTCCTTTCCTGTGCGTCTTAACTTCCATCCCAGACTCTGAAACGGACTCCTTTTCCTAAAATGAACCAAATATTGATAAGAATTCTTGGAATGCTTTCATAGAGGCAACTATGCAAATTTCTTTGAGAGAGGAGATGGATTATTAGTCAGATTGAAAACTTTGGCTATCAGCAATGCATTCATTATCGGACAGAAAGAAGACACAAATTCAACAAGGAATCTCACACCATGCCAGTCACCTTATCTTGGATTTGTCTCTATTCCTCCAAGTCCGTCTTTTAAGGGCGTATATGTCATCAATTTTGTAAAAAAGGCAACAAACCCATAAAAGGTAGACCAAGACTAAATTCAAACCCATAACAAGGTCAACTCACCAATGTGGACTCATTAACTTGGAATTATGGGTTATCAATCTGTCCACTTGATAAGTGAAGCATCTCCAGAGTTTAGTTGGTCATCATTTATTATCCTCCCTAAACTATGCTTCATGACAATGCCTCATTGATAGACAAACTCAACAATGAGTAATTGTTGATTGCTTATCGAGTACGAGACAATTGATAAGTTCAAGAATTAAAAAAACTTACAACGTCCCAACTCTTTCTCGTCTGTCCGATTGCATCCTTTGTCTCGTAGTGGTAGTGGATTGGGGCCGTCATCTTATCGAAAAACCAGGATCAATTAATTTTGGAGTTATCAGCATTCGGCGGGTTATCATTGATAACTTGTGTCAACATTCGCCAAAAAATGTAAACAATCGGAAGTCTAGCCAAAAGGGGAAAGTTGAGGCTGCCCGCGAAAAAATAATTGTTTACATTTTTCTTTGTCATCGACGAACGTTTGCAATTTTTTTGCGAATTAGCAAATCAATAATCTAAATTTTATCCATTCATCCGAAATTGGATAATGTCGGCCCATAATTTGGCTGAGAGTGCCTTGCATGTGAGTTATTTGATAATAGGAATGAATTGACGGTATTTCGCAATTTTAACGAGATTGCAATGTTGGTTATTTTTTGCAGGCTAGAATTCGCGATAAACTAAACGCCGAAGGAGTAAAGCTGTGGGTGGAACCTTTCTACGATGAGTCCCAACATGCTGGGAGAGATACCGAGATATTGGTGAGAGAAATTTGCAAATTAGTGACTAAATTAGTATGCAAATTGTGATATAATTCATGTGATATAAATTTGCATTATTCTAGGCTCTTTCTTCAAGATATGCGACAGAGTTGGATTTCCCAGAGTCTGATGTTTCCGAGTGTGTGTATTCCCTGCAGAAAATAGCGATTGAAAAGTAATGAAATTCAACAAATCCAATTTCGTCTATATTCAAACAATTTTTTATGTAACAGGTTAGCGGAGAGGAATGCATTTCAAACGACAGGGATTGCAACGATTCGATTAAGATTTTCAGGATTCAGTACAACCAAAGTTAAGCCGGAAGATGTGACAAATAAGATTCAGCTCGTTTTGGGAGAAACAACCGGAAAGCAATTAAAAGAGCGGATTGCAGTTACGGTATCCAGTCCGGAGAATGGGCTCAAAATTATTTGTGCTGGGAAGGTGCTCGAAGATAATGCAACGTTGGCTCTGCAAAATGTCAAAAATGGAAGTCAGGTTGGGATGAACAATAATTTGCCTACTGATTACGCGATGAATGTAAAATTATTTTAATTTCATTCCAACGATATTTACAAACCTTAAGGTTATGGTTTTATCTATTGCGACGGATCATGAGACGCTTCAGGTTGGTGGCATAATCTGTAATAGTTTCAGTGAAGTTTTATGGAAATATTTTGTGTTTGCATTAAATTAAATTCAGTAATTTTTGAATAGCAAGCCGAAGAGCAGTTCAAAGAACTTGAGGAAACGAAGCAGTCGGCCGATTTTTTGTCTGCACAAGATGGAACGGATGGATTGTACTCATTGCAGGTTTATATTATTAATTTTCAATAATGAAGAAATTATAAACTGAATATCTCATAAGATGCAAGTAAATTAAATCGAAATTATTCAACTACAGGTCGCAGACCAATCTGGAAAGGCGTTGAATCTTCCCGATTTAGAGAAAAAAGCTCTCACTGTTGCGCTTACCCTGCATGAAAAAGGAAGGGCATTTATGAAATCGCAGCAATATTCAAAATCATTGGTCTTCCTTTTAGAATCTGATTCCGTTTACAAGTACGCCACGATTATTTTACTAATAAATAATCATATGCAAAATTAACTTTAAATTTTTGGATTTGGCCTGTCTAGTCAGTGCCAGTCATCCATTTTAGAGATGGTGGATAATTATGGTCTCCTGAACTTGGACATTGCATGGTGTTACCTTAGCCTGGAAAGTATTGCTGAACTGCCACAAGTAGAAGCAAGGCTGAAAAAATGCGAGCGAGCTTTAACAAGGTAATAATTAATTATTATTTTATTTAATTTAAAACAAAGTAACAATTCAAGACAAGAAACATCGGTAATTTTTTTTAACAAGGTCTTATGGGGAAGATATGGAACGTGTAATTGCCTTGAAGGGGTCCTCCGGTTTTGAAGCAGCTTTATACGTCCGTCTCCACTTATTGCAAGGAATTACGAGCTACCATTTGGGCCATATTGAAAAGTCAAAATTTTATCTGAACCGAGCAGAAGGAGAGCTGGGTCGACTGAGAGTTAGTGATGATAGTTTAGTTGAACTTATTAACATGGGTGAGTTAGTCATTTTATGGAAATTTGCCTACTTCATACTCATTACGCAATGAATGCAAATTATTTTAATCTTATTGCATCTATCTTTATCAACCTTAAGGTTATGGACCTGAAGAGGGAAGGATGGCTTTACGGTCTACATATGGGGACATTACTGCGGCCGTTGACTGGATTATTCGCAAACGGGATGAAAAGACACTAAATAAGAAGCAAGACGACGAGGACATGAAACGCCGCAAATTACAAAAGAAGTTGGGAAAATGTGCAAATGGGGATCCAGTCAACGCTCAGTTGTACCGAGAACTAAAAACCATGGGATATTCTGCTTACCTAATTCCTGAAGCCTTACGCCAGTCGAATAATGATGTAAATGCCGCCGTGATTTTGATGTCGGATAAAGAATTTGAAACCAACGTACTGACGAAAGCCATAAACAAAATTACAAATAGGGCATCTACTTCCACCGATGATAACTCAATGTCTTCATTGCTGGCTGCCGCAGTTGCCAACATTACTGAGCTGGCTGCATCTCTTCCGTCGGGTTTGGAGTCGAATGCTGCAGACGATTCACTAGCCAGTGCCATGACCGCTCTGTCCTCGAACTCGGAAGCGATGGCGATGGCTGTGAATGTGATTAAAGGAGCACTAAATGAATCATTGTCAGATGATGCTTTAGCTGCAGGACTATCTCCAACCGTTTCGGAGGATGACATTCAGAAATCCAAGAAAGCGTATGACACTCTGGCAAAAGACCTGCATTCGGAAGAAGAGTATATCGATTTAGCCCTGGAGCCGGAGAATGCATATTTGGCGCAGTATAAGGCACTTTTGTCATCTCTGTGATTTAAAATATAGCGCAAAGGAACTATTGCTTTTAACTTCAAAATATTATCATGATTCAACACAAATTTTTAGCCGAGATTTATGGAAATAAAATTGTACCAATGAGCAACCATCAGCAGTTTTCATCCGAGTCTGATGAAGAAAGAAATGATTTCTTTTTTTTAAATATACAACTTTATTTTATTGGAAACAGATAACGGTTTAGTGTACTCAAACACAAGGTCTGAATAAGTCTTCAAACCGCTTCAAGCGTAATTTTTAACAATAAAAAACTCTGTATCCTGAATTCCATACATTATTTACTGGCTGTATGCAATATAATGAAAATATAGCTAGAGAACGTAGACAAATAGGGCAACGACACATGTAATTTGTACTGTTCCGCAGAGGGAACTAATTGACAACATGATAGTGGATTCAGTAT
>JAAXNX010003127.1:0-11449 GCA_036491905.1 Folsomia manolachei
CGCCTTAATTATTATCATAGACAGGTCAGGGTCAGCCATGGAAGGCGAGGGTTTGCCTTCCTCCCTCACTCCAGTTGTTTGCTGCTGGCTGGTGGGTGGGGAAGAATGGGGGGGGGGGAGTTGGAGACTCAGACTAAACTCATATCCCCTACTACTACCCAATTATGGTTAACAAAGTGACTGATTGAGTATCCTAATAATTAGTCCCCTGCCTGCTTCCTTCTACTACTACCAAGTTCATCCAGCGTTATCTCGTCACCCAGTAGTAGTGGCGGGTCATTTGGGCCTTCTCATCACCTGGCTCCTTCCAGTAAACTCTCCCGATAACCCTCTCTCTCTCTCCTGTACTTGACTATTAAATTCCTCCTCCCTTCCATGAGCAGGAGGACGGGAGTGCCACCATCCTCCAACCATGTCCATTGCAAGAAGAAACCTCATCTCACTCTTTAAACCCTCCTCCCCTCTGGTAAGATATCTCTTTCTTATCCTTCCACCCACCCACCCTTCTGGTACACTCTCCACTACCTCATCCCGGTGCTAATAAATCTTCTTGGTTTTCTCTAGAGTCTGGGTTCTTGTCGCCACAAATCGGATGTTGCAACCGCAACCGCTCCAGTCCACACTCCAAACTCCACCTCCTCACCTGTGGATAGGGGTCAACAGTTCCGGGATGGACCTGACCTCTCCCAATTCATTTCCGGATCCATTCCACCCGGCACCAAGTGGGATGACTACAAAGGTATACTCATCACTCACTTATCTAATAATAGATAACTCCTCTCCTTGATTCATTGAGGACTATTTATTTAACTGTGTCCATTATATTGGTTGGTCAATTAGGGAAGTTGAGGCGTGAGAAGGGTGAGGCTGAGCGTCTCCGCCTCCCACCCTGGCTCAAAACGGAGATCCCCATGGGCAAAAACTACGCCAAACTCAAGGAAACCCTTCGAGGTCTCAACTTATCCACCGTTTGTGAGGAGGCACGATGTCCTAATATTGGGGAGTGCTGGGGTGGAGGACCGGATGCCGTTGCTACTGCCACCATCATGGTCTGTCTATCAATAGTATCAATACTCTAAATAATAATAGTCCAGATATTCATTATTACTCACTCCCCCTGATGACTAATCATGGATGACATCTTTTTTTATTTTGATACAGTTGATGGGGGACACGTGCACTCGAGGCTGTAGATTCTGCTCAGTGAAAACCTCTCGAGCCCCACCCCCACTGAATCCCAAGGAGCCAGAGCACACGGCCAAAGCCATTGCTGCCTGGGGACTGGACTATGTTGTCCTCACCTCCGTGGACAGGGATGACTTGGAAGACGGTGGGTCCCAACATATTGCACAAACCGTGCAACATCTGAAGGTGGAGATTCCTCGGTTGCTGGTGGAAGTCCTGTCCCCTGACTTTCGTGGGAATGGACAACACGTGGCAACCCTTGTACGCTCTGGTCTGGATGTCTTTGCACACAACATTGAGACGGTGGAGAGGCTGACACCCTTTGTCAGGGATCCCAGAGCCAAATACAGGTGATCACCCACCCTTTTACACACTTGCTAGAGCTGTTCAGTCCAAGACATTGACTGATATTTTATTATTTGGTTCAGACAAACCCTGTCAGTTTTGGAGCATGCTAAGGAAGTGGTGCCAACAATGGTGACTAAATCCTCCATCATGTTGGGACTTGGAGAGTCAGATGAAGAAGTGCTCCAAACAATGAAAGGTGGGTGGTGGTGGAACAATGGGATTAAAGGAGTGTGCCCTTGCTCTTGTGGAATTTAAAAAAATCCTGATCTTTGAATGAATTACAGATCTGAGGGGAGTCGGTGTTGATTGTGTGACACTGGGACAGTACATGCAGCCCACGAAGCGTCATTTGAAAGTGGTTGAATATGTGACCCCTGAGAAATTTGGACATTGGGAGAAAGTGGGTGGGGAGTTGGGATTCCTCTACACGGCCAGTGGTCCACTAGTCAGAAGTTCCTACAAGGCTGGAGAGTTCTTTATCTCAAATATTATTCAAACTCGCAAAAATCAACCCGACGCTCAACACTCATCCTCCTCAGCCAAGTCAAATTAACAATTTATTTAAAAATATATAGACCATCAAAGAAAACAAAGACTCTTGGTTAACCAAATTCAGTAGGCAGGGCTCATAGATGTGCAAATTACTGGGAAGAAGAATGGAATAAAAATGTTTATTTTATTGCGAATTTTGTGATGCTTTTTTGTGAATTGTGAATCAGTTGGCCGATTATGATCGTGCTAAAATTATGTTTGGATTCAAATTGCCAAACAAAGCAATATGCATAGAAAGAGGACTCCGTTTCCAGATAAATCTCCTCCTCGTGACTATAAATTCCTTGATGAACGTGTGATGTCATCATCACAACAATTGCCAGTACTCACATTTGGCAGAGCTACCAACAATTATTAGGAACTGCGCAGAATGGACATGAGGGTGGACAAAATAGCTTCAACAACGACAGAGGAAAATCCCCATCTCAGATTCCCAGACTCGCTAATTTGGGTACACCACACGTGCTGGATAACGCTTTAAAGTAGAAATCATCTAAACCAATATTTGCCCTCTTCTTCTGAGAGTGAGTGGGAATGACTGAGTGACCTTGCTTGTGACGGAATACTATATTCCGAATATAATTAGCAAAGCACTCTGTTTTAATGGAATTGCAAAGTTCTGGGAATAGAAGAAGACGTGATCAGCAATAACAACTGTAGCACGGAGAAGATGAGAGCTGGATAATTAGCAATCCTTTAATGCCATGTGCGTGCTATCTTTGATGAATGAACATCTCTGCAGTTCAGCCAACGCCAATAAGACATCAATACACACAATTAGCAGCTTCATTCATTCATCTTGGTTGTTCCTTCTGGACATCCACACTGCATTTGTTATCAAGTCCCCGTTTTGTAGCCCATTGCTAGCAAACAAGATTCCCAGGTTCCTGGAACCAATACCCGGACCACCACCAAGTTGTACGTAGAATTGTCAAATGTTGAATGAATGAATGTGTGTCCGATTATTCTGCAAGTCATCCCATCCGGCGAGCGAGTGTGTCAATATTTAGCCAAACAAACAACAGGAATGCCCATCTATGATCCACGATCCATGGAGAGTCAACCTTTTTTAAAGTGTTGGTTGAGTATAAAAAGGAGTGGTTGATCAGAGTCAGTCATCGTCATCCTTCACCCTCAGACAACGTCAGTCAAGTAAAACCTTCTCAGTGAATCATGAAAGCAGTTCCTACCTTCTCCATTTGCGCCCTCATCCTCTGGGCAATTGTTGTGGAAAATACTTCCGCCTCTCCCCTAGCACAGCCACAACAATCAGGTAAGTTAGCAACATGCGTGAAATTCAACCAACCTATCCGAATTATTCATCCATTTCTTGTTATCAGGGGGTACGAGTCCAGTGGGAGGGACCAAGCCGGGCTCTTGCTCTAGACCTGGATTTGGACGAAAGAAGAGATCCCTCGAGAGACTTCCGATAGCAGCAGATGAAGATGATAACAACCATGCGGAGGACGATTTCCTATCATCACATCATTTCATAGAGAAGCGACAAGTTCAAGGGGGGAACACAGGGAGTCAGCCAGGAGGGAATCAAGGAGGGAATCCCTGGAGACCACCCACCACTCGAAGACCCGTCATCGGTCGACCCCAGTGCTACTCGGACGGCGGATGCCCTGGTAAGGACTGGCTAACCTACCTCTCCTTATGCTATTTTATACTCAATACTTGTCAACACTCTCTTAAACTTCCAATTAACTTAATCCAGGTAACAAGAAATGTTGTAGTGGAGCCTGTCAGACACCAGCCTTCACGGGATAAGCTAGGACAACTCGCAAGGGAGGAGTCCAATCAGAATAACTAAATATACAATGACAATACTTAAAGACAATAATAGCTCTCCTTTCCTAGTCTAAGCACTATAATTCCAATTTTGTCATGAAAAATACTTATAAATTGTAATAAATATAATTTATTTTACTCTTTTTTCAAGTAAAGTCCTGTTACACATTTTACAAAGGTAATTAAACCTACTTTAGTGCTAACCTATTTCATATATCTTGACCTTGAGGGAGTCCTGCTTTTACGTTTCATGCAATGTAATACATTTGCAGTCATCTTAAAGGATCTAAATTCTAGCACATTATTGTGCAAGACATGGCTAGTTCAAATGCCATGTATATACGAAATACAAAAGAAAAAAAAGAACTTTGTAAAGGATAATATAAAATAATCAAAGTTCATCATCAACAGGTAGACAACTTCCCACTTCAACTGGACGACGCCCGCCCACTTTTACAAAATAGAAAAACATCTGCTCATCATAGGCAGACAATTGTAAGAGGAATACTTAATTTGAAAACTTTTAATTTTCTTCCATTTCTTCTTCTACCTCTCCACCCGCGGCTGTTGCAGGGGCTTCCGGCGTCGAAATAAAACCTAAATCATGGAAAACACATCAAGTTAAATAATCTGCCTGCTGCTGGTGGGACCGGAATAACTCAAATTTAATAAATATATCCAACTGGTGAAGGGAAAGTAAAATTTGCTCACCCTGAGGAATTTGTCCACTGCGGAGCATTTGATTAAGACGCTCAATTTCTTCGAGGGAGGACGCATTTCGAATGGCTTCCTTAATCTTCTCATTAACCTGACTCGTGTTCTGGGCCAGCAGCTGTCCTCTTCTCACTCCAGGCTTAGATTTAACAAATGAGCCACCCCCATTAGTGGCCAACCCAGCCCCAGCCTCCTCTTCATCCTCGTCCTCCTCTCCTCCTGAGGGTCGATTGGTGGCAATTTCCTTCCTGATTTCCTTGCCCCGTTTACTTTTAAAGAATAGTTTGGCCTCCTCCTTCTCCTTCAGCTTGATCTTTTTAAAGTCGAGTACTTTGAGTTGAGGGAGTCTCCAGATGACATAGGCTCGATAGAATTCCTTGGTGCAGATGGGATTAAAGAGAAGGGAGAGATGGGAGAGGTTGGCTAGTTTGGAGAGGTTGTCCACCTCACCCAGATCCTGGAGCAGGTTGTTGGTGAGGACGAGGGACTCCAAAGAAGGCAGCACTTCCTCTAGGCTCCCACTTAGGCGACTGCAATAATTACACAGTAGTAATGAGGAAGCTGACTCAGTTGTAATGCAACAAACATAGTTAATTAGATAGTTATCAATTGACTCACACAATCCTGTTATTGTTCATGATGATGTGTTTGAGTCTTGGGAGGAGAGGGAAGTTGTCCAGCTTCCGAACATCGTTATCTGAAAAGTCGATTGTGTCGAATTGGTTCTGTTGGAAAGGGTGGAAGAGAGATATTACTACTATGCATTGCTTATCTTTAGAGGATCAATCTTATTCCATGTTCTACTGCAAACATTTCTTGTAAAATGTGGGTTTAATAGTTTGACAAGAGTTCCTTGTCCCCTACTTACCAGCGTGGCTCCAAGATTCTCAATCATGGGAATTTTCAACCCTGGAACAACAGGAAACATAATAATACTGGATTAATTCTCCAAACTCTAACAATATAATTATTTTGAGAAATAGGAAATATGATAGAACTGGTGTTTACCCCTTAGAATGAGTTCTCTGTCTCGTACAGGGTTGATCCTCTGCATGCTTTGGTTGATGAGGTCGGGGGTTAGCTTGACCATTGCAACACCTTAGCTAATTAATTAATTAATTGTCCTGGTTTGGTTATTTAATTAATTTAGTAATTAGTGGAACTGATCAAATGTGTGGTGGCTTGGATGAAATAATTCGAGCTTTGTGTTTCCCCCGTGTAGGTAGGTCAGGAGCCGGTTGAAGAAGGGCTGGATTTAGTCTCTCTCTCTCTCCTCATCTCTATGTTGTCAGAGAAGGTGAAAGTTGACTTTCACTTTCATGAAACCAGATTGTCCCGCTTTGGGTGGGTATGGAGAGGGCGGTTCCGGTTATTGGAGCCCACTAGTTGGGTTATACAATGCTCTGAGATTAAATACAACCTTAATGGGAATCCCTTTCACCTATGTATGACTTTCTTCCTTCCTTCCTTGCTACCTATACATGCAAACATGGATATAATGTGGTACAAACTACAATTGTCTGCTTCCAGTAAGTATTACATATTTCTGAGAATTGGGTCCCCTTATTCCAATTGCATTGGAACTAGGATTTGCAATCCCTCCCTATTATAGTGTATGAGTAATTGCAACCATGGCCTTAGCTCACTGGCTGCAACTGGTTGTAGGCACGCGGTAGGTGATCAGTCCATTCAATTGTTGTTTGCATGCCCTTCTTTTAGTCCTCCTCTTTGCAAAGGGATTAAGAACATTCTATTTCGTGCACATTATCATGAAATGGGTGACATGAATCAATCATGTACTCAATTCCATAATTCCTGGTGTGATGAGTGAGTGATAGGAATCCAAATGATAACTTACAGTTGATTAATGGGATGAGATGAAAGTGGAGACAAGATAAGGGAATACCTGGATGAGTCGAAATAATCAACTAGTTCCCATTGTATTGTCCATGACAAACATGGTGATGAGCTAGTTTAATCCAATTGGTGTGCTTATACAATCACTTGATTTATTTTTATCTGTCTGACCACTTAGTTTGGGGATCCTTTATAAAGGAGTCATGGATTGAGACCAGGGTTTCACTGTCTCCTCCTCCTCCGGTTGACCTGACCTGCCTCCTGCCTCATCATTCACAGGTTTTAGAAAGAAGATGGCCAGAAGAATGAGTTGGTTCTTCCTTGTCCCCTGTTTAGCCCTCCTCGCCCTATGCACAACCCGTACGCTCTTCTTCTGATAACACGCATTTCATGTCAACTGGGTGTGGGTGGAGGAGCAGGGCTGATTTTTATGGGTTTTGGTTTTATCTTTGATTTGCAGAGACCTCCGCTGTTTTTTGGGATGACTTACGAGGTATCAGCCATTGAATTCCTGTAATATTTACTTGTATAAATTTAGCCAACCCAACTAATCCTGGGTTCACTCCGCAGTGACGTGGGGTCCAGCTCCAGTGGATGGATATTTCACTCCTCTCCCCAGAATTGTGACTCAGGTTAGACTTGGGTTAATGGCTATTAAAGTGTATTTGAGTCCATTGGGCATCTTATAAATGGAGACAACAATGATTGTAGGCAGTGAGCGAAGGTTGGGGAAGCATCAGTCCAACCTGTGAGAATAATGGGAGCGTCTCCGGCTATCGCTACAAACTCCCGGCCGAGGACAACATCCACGTCCTTTTCGACAAGAATGGCGTCATTGCTGGTGTACAAGTTCTTGTAAGTAATTACTAATTATCATTACTGCACTACCAATACCCAGCACTCCTCCCTCTCCGTCTGAGTATTGTCCTATTTTAACTGGGTCTCATTAAACACTGATAACATGCACAGCTTGCCCATGAAGAGATCCTCCATGAAAACAACACGTTCCGCTATGACCTGGTCCCAATGTTCCAGAATGAGACGATTGGTGGGAAGGAGTGGATTGTCCTCACCGCTTACTTTGTTCCCCCAGGTAGTCAATAATGTCTAATCCCTCATAGAGATATCTTCTTATTTACCTTGGCCAACAATCCGATAAATACTGACATTGATCTCTTGTGCATCAGAGACTATTTGCACGGTTGGAAGGACACCGTTTGACCTACTGAATGAGGGGACGGGGTCAGGACTATGGTTTCAAAATGGAGACAGTCCCAATGCTCAGATTGACGTGCCGATGACGAGACCGGAAGCATCCACAGTGGGATGGACGGACTGTGAATGTTTCCCTGGAATGGGACTCCATAACTTTTGGGAGGTTGAGACATGGGAAGCCACAAACTGCAACACCATCCAACCCACTCAGGTCACTTTCAACTTGGATCTAGAGATGACGGGATTCATTTTCCAAGTGTCGGGACCCTCAAACTCTTCCAGATTTGAGCATCCTCCTAATGAAGCCCTCTATGTAAGTGGAATTAATCCATATTATGCACAATGGTGACTGGGACCAACTGGGTCAAAATGTGTTAATATGGGTGCTGTGATATTATAAAATAGGCTATCATTGGGCCCACGCGTATTCCTCAGTGCATAATTGACTCCAACACAGCCTTTGGGAGTTCCACCATCCATTTCTATTTTATTGACTCTCCTTGGACTTTGGCATGCTAGTAGAAAAGAAATTACAATAATTTCTAACTTGTGGGTTGAAGTGTAGCAACTATATACTTTAATCCCTAATCCTTATTCAGATTCCATTTTTGCTTTAAACCAATAAAAACCTGCAGTTATTGTATTAAATACAAGTTCCACTCAGATTTAATTCCACTGAACAAAAGTTCATAGCGGATAATTTACAATGAATAATGAGATGATTGTTCTTGTGTGATTGGACTATATGGTCACACCACACCCTTCCCAGTTTCATAATGAACCCCTGATTACAAATCCATCAAGGAAGGAAAAGGGAAAAAGTGGAATGGCTTGAAGAGTAAGTGGCAGATGTTTTATGTCCATGCTTTCCTCTAACTCATTCTTCTGCCTCTCTGTCCCTGAGTCCTCTCTGTCCCTGAGTCAAAAACGGCTTTGCACGAGAATCTAACTAAATCCTGGAGTAGACCACGTTTGGAATTAGTCACCTATTCTTTGGTGTCATACATGCGTGTGAAAGTGAAGGAACAAGATGGATGGATATGAGTGCACAGACAGAGAAGTTTGGTTAATGGAAAAAACGGCTTTGCATGTGACTGGATCAAGGGAATCTAACTAAATCCTGGAGTAGACCACGTTTGGAATTAGTCACCTATTCTTTGGTGACTTGGTGTTGAGATCAATGTGTTCATTCATATTATATATCGCAGTCACAGAAATAAAGATTGAATTGAATTGGTGTCATACATGCGTGTGAAAGTGAAGGAACAAGATGGATGGATATGAGTGCACAGACAGAGAAGTTTGGTTAATGGATACTTTCTCCAATTGTTGTGTATTCGTTAGGGATCATGGAGCAGTGTATTGTATTTACTGATTGTTGGACAATTGAATCACCCTCCTATAACTCCAGCTTAACTAAAAATAATGTCTCTACACATCCAATTGTATTCTAATTATCTAGCTGATGAATGACCAAAGTTCCTCCCGTCTGGAATTAGACGCAAGTACAATTTAGGCCAACATCAACAGTTTCATGGATCAATAAGAGCTGTTCGATAAATAATTTTCAAATTCAAATAATACCCCGATCAACCCCGTCTTTAGTAACATGTCTCTTCAACAATGAATGTCATGCCAGTATTTAAAAAACCCGACTTTACATTTCTACTTGTCTGGCTTAATAAAGAAATGTTNCCCCGATCAACCCCGTCTTTAGTAACATGTCTCTTCAACAATGAATGTCATGCCAGTATTTAAAAAACCCGACTTTACATTTCTACTTGTCTGGCTTAATAAAGAAATGTTTCTCGCACTAAAGTTACTGGTTGAATTAAGGAGTGAAATAATCTCTTCTTTTTGGAAACTACGCTGGACTCTGGAGAAATATTAAAGTGCAAGAGAAGTATGACCATTTTCCCGTAGAGAGAGAGAGAGTAGAGTCTGATTGTTGGTTAATTGTTGTTCCATATCTCAATCAATGCCATTGATCTGCTCTGCTCTGTCTGTTGAGTGAATTGAAGTTGATTGTCATGACTGGACTATTAAACTCCCATTGTGCTTCCCTCAAATCACCCTTTGTCCATTTCACTCCTCCTCTAATTTACTCCCATTCAACTCCCAAATATCCAACCTCGTCATTCTATAATTCATCCATCCATCCATCCATCCATCCATTTCATTATTCAACCAGCAGCCAGCCAAATTCTCACACTTTTGCCAAAACCTTTCCTCTTGGTTGATGAGGTTTCTGCATAATGAAACACCATTCCATATTCTTATAGTCAACTCACTTTTTATTTGGAGAAGAGGAACGGACTAAAAAATGGAGATCGAGATCACGACTTTAATTAAGATTTGTTTTGTAAAAGAGTGTAATTAAAGGCTGGATTGTTTCATTTGATGGGTTAGTGGAATGAAATCCGTGATCTATGCAGCTAACTACTTACCAAGAGAGACTTATACAAAATTATGCAAATCATTAGCCTTTATTCGCAACTATAAAGGGTTGAACTGAATGAATGTCTCATTATCCTGACGGCAAAAAAGAGCCGAGAAGCCAAGGACAGATTGTTTTTGGTTGGCAGTACCTGGGTCTCTGATTTAGTTTTGATATTTATTTATAGCCCAACCAAGTTGGTTGAACCAACAGGACAAGGCTTTAATACCACACAGCCCAGGTACACTCTTGTTGAATGTATTAATTGCATACTTATAATATCTCGTGGTTATCCTCACTAATCAGTACCTTTCTTCTGGAGCTTTCTTCCATGGGAAGCCGACTCTTTGGGCGGACATGAGTTATTTGTATAAGGTTTCTTTCCAATTGTCAGTCACCCTTTTCTTAGCTAATAATAAATATCAGCTCAATTTTTGTGTACAAGCATTGAATTTTATTTGGACTTACTCCAGTCATAAGGTGGATTTTGTAGGTTTCAGATAGTAAGTAAGTAAGTAAGAAGGAGCGTTGATATCGCTTCAGTTTATTAATTTCATACAATTTTGTTCCACATTGAAACCTTATTACTTGTAATTAAGCAACGAGATGAATTTATGAATACATATGGGAAACGACATGCAAGTTTCTTTGTAATCTCCTATCAAGTAATGAAATCCTCTTTCTCCGCCATTCAGCAGAGATTGAGAGATTTGGTAAAGTTTGGAAAGAAAGTATGCTATCAAGGGCAGTTTAATTCCGAGTGAGTAAAATACAACCAATTTTTGGATGTAAAAGGAGTAAGGGGCCATTAGATGGTAATATTATATGAACAAGTACTCCTAGCATATGATGATAGTGGAACTTGTCTGTTCTAAGCATCCTGAGAACCTGGACATCCGGCCAAGAATTAGGAATGATGATTACAAAATGTAGTTATGTTTAGAGTTGTGTGAATCAATTGTAGTCCATCTATCTATTTATTTCCCTTTGTCCAAGTTCAGTGGGGCTGTAGCTAGGAGGATTTTGAATATTTTGAAAGCATTGAATTGAGGGAAACCATGAGGGAATGGATGATAAACATAAAAGGAAGGATTGGTGGAAGGATGGGTGATGAATTTAGTAGTTGGATCATGTTTTGAACATTTTCTGTACTTAAACTACACCACCACTCACTGTGTTCCTCTAATTCCATAATTCTTACTTTAGTGTTCCAAGATTTTTATGTAAAAAAAAAATATTCATCAAGCGAGAATTGGGAAGGAGTCGTTTCAATAAAAGTAGGAATTAAAAACTGGGTAGAGTGCAATATTATTAATATTGTCCATGCATAGATTGATATGCCCTTTA
>JAAXNX010003128.1:0-11449 GCA_036491905.1 Folsomia manolachei
AAGTAGTTGGTACTTGAGTTGAATTTTGCATTTGTAGAAATGAAATGTAGGACTCTTTTCTTGAAGTGTTTGGTGTAAGCTATGACTTTTAAAGTAGGATCATCTGATATTTGATCCATTTGATATCAATGAATTGAGTTGAGTGGTCATTCACTTTGACTTGAGTGCTCATTGCTCATTCATGAATTATTTAAATTTTGAATATGGCATGTGGTATCATTCTGTGAATGCGTGCAGAATTAGCATACAAAGGAAATGCATACAGGAAAAGAATGATTTTGCTCAATTGAGATTTTGCTGATGCTCAGTAAAATATGGTGATTGATTTACCGATAATTAATTATTCTGCTGAAGTCAGTATGAGAGTTTAATCTACAAATGGAAATGGATGAATAGCATCAAATCACTGAATGCATATTCATCATACCTCAAGTGAATTGTGTATTTGAATCTTTTAAGTATTTTAGGGATACTTAAGTTGAGATTGGTAAGCCAAGTATTGACTTTACCTTAATTTCAGCAACAAAACATTTCTGAAAATGTCAACTTGTTCAAATTAACTTCATCAAAACGAGTTTCTTACGAGGACAATATTCAATGATTCACGTTTTACCACCCACCCTCTAATCAGGACTGCCTTCCTTTATTTCCTCCCACACCTACACATCCCACATAACTATCAAAGACTTAGCGTCAATATTCCTGGGAGCCATCATATTACTTAAGATTTTTCCATTTTGCCGAAGGGACTACAAAGTGTAGGAGTAAAGAAAACCTTTACTCCCCACTGGTTGGTTATAACACTACAAAAACACTACAGGACAACTATTTGAGACCTTGGGAAGTGAAAGTTGTTTGGAACAGTTGCTGTTCAATCAATCCATCGCAATTTCTTTGTAATATACTGTTGTATTAAGTACAAGACACAATTTTTTGCTACTCATTCATGAATCAAAGGACAACAAAGAAAGCAACAGCAGCCGGCAGACTCACGTTAAATGTCAAATCTTAAAAAAGCTTCTTTTATGATTTTTTTTTGTTTACAAAGTAATTCAATGTACAGCAGAGTCTCATACATAATCGTGCTCTGCTAATTTTATGACGTTGGCTAACTTCGATTCTGTTTATGAATGAAAGAAAGGTTATAAAAAATGAAGACACCTTTGACGAGTAAATTATCCTTCTATGAATTGACTGACATTTAATCCATCCCGTTCAAAATTGGCGTATGCTTTGCGCAACGTCTAAATTTAGAATGTGAACATTACAGTGTCGGAACAATTTGGTCTGGTAAATTGGGAACATGTAAATCTATATCTTTGCTAGTGTGGTCGTAGTGGTAAATTAGAACGGCGAAATGACGCAACTGCCCGTGGTAAAGAGGTGGAATTATGCTAACTATAGTGCAAAATAGTGCAAAATTTGCACTGCAAATGTACCCAATGGCTCAGACTAAATCTAAACCAACTCACCTTCTCCGATTACATGAATGTATGGAAAAGCGTCAGTTTTCATGAAAGTCAGTTTTCATGAAAGTGGAAACAAATTGAATTTGTTCCATTAAATGTTGAAATTAGCAGAAATTCACGAAACATGGAATTACAAGTGACAGCCATCACGTCACGTCAGATGAGGTCCTCGGAACGGAAATTGTGGCGATACATATTTACTTATAAGCGACCATCGCCATTGGTAAAATTGCGAAATAAAATCATGTCGTGTCCAACACTCTGTTCTTTCTATAATTCTGGGATGGTCGGCTGATTTTGTCCGAGTTAGAATCTGAGGTATGGCTCTGAATTTGCTCTGAATTTGCTGTGGGCTCAGGTACTTTAATTGAGTGAGATAAACGCGTGGGTTGTTCATTTCAGGGACTGGGTGAAGACACTAATTGTCTGATATCAGGCAAGAACCAACATTCCAATCCAATTATTCAGCCAGTGAAAGAAAAATGTGCTACATACGTTATGGATTCATGTTTATTTTGATCCAGAACAGATTTCGATGAGATGCTTAAATTTTCCGAGATATTTTAGTGAAAACTGGGAACATAATGAGTTAATATGTGGAAAAGTTTATTGGGTGAGTTTTTTCATATTTCCAGAAAATTACTTCATGCCTCATTCAAGACTTTGCTGTATTTCTTGTCATTTTTGTTTAACCTGTTCCTTCACATTCCGTCATTGTTCTGCTATCATGGATTTCCTTTGTGTCACGATATTTGTCGTGTAAGTAAGGTAAAATGAATCGAGATAAAATGTCACGAAGAATGAATGGACTGCATGTTGTTTTATTGATTGTGTGGGAGGTAATATTTGGAGTATGGTTGAGAGAAAGTATTTTGCAAAGTATTGGATTGGATTGGACAATTACTCAGTCCGTCATTCATAATATCAAACAAAGGAATGATGCCCACTTATGCGTGATGCTTTCTCCAGTATTAACTCACATATGTACATTGTTACTTCGGAATGAAATGGATATGTGCCCAGGCAGAACAGGTTGCCTGTTTGGGATGGCTTAATGCATGTAAATATTTGATGGAGCTACTAATATCCGCATATTACTCCATTATTCAGTCTGGCTGGATGGATGAATTGTTTTCGGTTAATGAATAAAGTTAACCTTACGGCAAAGGGTTGGAAGGCAAGGCCTGGATTCGGCTGGAAATGTTGAATAATGTTGAATGAATGGATGGTTGCATGCTATGGAGTTAATAATAGATTTAGGAGTGAATCAGGTTAAAATATTGAAATAAAGGTTTGTAGTGTTGGGATACATTCAATTCAAAATCATGATCCGTAATTAATTTTAATCTCATTGTGCTTACACAAGACAACTAAAGGAATGGCATCGACCCATGTCGCTTAATCCTTTTCTACAGATTTTAAAATGGTGAATGAATTCGTAACAAGTTGCGGATATGTAGAAGTAATTTGTTTGTAGTCCATTTTCTGATAAAAAGATAAATTCGCCAGGTGTAAAAATAGATTTTGTACTTTCTCTTTTGATTTCCAACAGAAGAACGCCATACAAGAGGAATACATTGAAGTGTCTACAAACTATTTTTCGAATATTAAATGCTCAACTTAGTTTCTTGAAAAGGTTTGATTTGAATCAAGCAATGTTTTGAGTTGCAACGAAATTAAAACCGGAAAAGTTAAGTAGTTTTTAGAACTTTCTTCGCTCAAGAAAAGTCTCGAATTATAAAAAACTGTGGAAAGAATACAAATATTCTTAACAAAATAATTGTCGCATCAAACACAAAAATTGTTGATATAATTCTTAAATGTTGTAGAAAAATCGATGAACAAAGCGGCGGTCCTCATTTTCTCTCTGTTCAGTATCCATCCAACTTTCTCCACACACCCACGCACTTTTGTACGAATATGTGCACTAGCATATGAGTACTTAATAAGTTTAAGCAGGGAAAGTAAGATACTTTTTTCTTGTCAGTAAAATTAAGTTGGGATTCCGTGTAAGGTAAGACTACACTTTATTTCTCTTTTGATAAATTTGTTGATAGTAATTGTACAAAAAAACAAATTTTTTGAATTCACTCATCCCCAATATTACAACTCTTGTGTCTCACAGTACAGATAAAATCCTATAAATCCACAATTGTATTGGGTGTACTCTTAATCTTAGCAAATGAGTTCGTGGTCTTGCATCATGTCCTCTAAAAATCAGGTGTATTTATAAATTCGTTTAAGATTAAGAATTCTTTATTTATTAAATACATTGCTGGAAAATCATGTCACAAATAAGACATGTCTTGCAAACAGTGTAACTGTTCAAGTGGATATATTATCCGGTCCTTCATGGGACCACCTCTCCAATCCTTATCCTCAATTTTGTCCCTTTCCTAAGAGAATACAGATTAGCCTGTAATTGAAACTTGGAGTGGGAGAGATGTTACTTTTCCGTGTTTTGGTCAATTGTGCGGGTGGTTGGTTCTTGTCCACCGTGATTCTATTTGAAGTGGATGATTGAATAAAAGGGAACCAGTTGCTTTTTTGTGGAGGTGGTATAATTGGAGATGGTGTTGCTAAACTAAAAACTGGATGTTTTTCAGCCTTCGCATCTTTTCCTCAGATTTAGCTCACTTGAATCCTTTGTACAATGGTGTCTTTGTCCTCGAGACCGACCTAATCTCTCAGGTGGGAGCTTTTAGCAAATTAAAATCTAATCGCTTTCCTTTCCTCCACTTTCAACAAGTCAAACTAATTTCATATCCTTTATCCCATGTAATTCTTGTCGTGACATGGAGACTATTTTTAGATTAGCATTGAAATGACAAAATCTTACACACCTTAAGGTTGCTAGTTTGTAAGGAAATTGTGCAGAGGTGAAAGTGTCCATCACATGCATCCAACAAACAAATATTTAGCTCCCATTACAGTTACAAGTAACTCGGTATTGTAATGTTGCAGTTAAATTGAGTACGAATGTTGTTTCAGTTTGATTGTCCATTACATAATTGTACTACAGTGACAGTTCTACACATAAGAACTCACATCACTCACTAGTGATTGCAACAATTGCTTTGACATTATCGTTACAATGTTATGTGTTTCTGGTGGGTGTTGGGTAACATGTATACGTACTTACCTTGCTTAATGGATGGGAAAAGAAATCGTGTCCTGTTGTCCATTTGTCGATTAATTGTCAAAAAATGCTGACCATTTACTTAATCTCACATTTGAATTAATTGATGGTGCAACAACCCTTGGTCAATGTCCTTAGCTCGTTTGTTAGAGCGTAGAATTGCAATGTCTTATAAAAATGAAGCCTTCCAATTGTCTTCAGCATTATGCAGCACAAAACAGTTTCACAACTAAGGCTTAAAGAGATAGGTTCCATTATAAAAAGACTGACATTTTTTTTTTTTTGCAGAACAAGCTTCTAGGAACGGGATGCACTTTGTTTGAACGTGCTAACAAAATTAAAATAAAGTTGCACCATCAATTTCATTCTCATGCCGTGCCACTGCATTCATCTGCTTTCACCAAATTAGGACCTGCAGTAGGAACAGGAGGCCCTGGAGAGCTAAATGTAATTTTCTGGGTAGTATATGTATGCCTGGAATTTGATTCCGATGCTTTTTCCCCGTCTGCCAAGTTAAGTTGAGCTTGTTTCTGTTTAGAGTAGAGTGGAAGGAATTTGGATTTGAGTGAGTGATTGAGATTGAGCCCTGAGGTCGTTATAAATTTCCGAACTACTTTCTCCACTTGCTCAATTCCCAGGAAGCATAAACTACTGGAAAGAGTAGACAGACAGGAGGTTTGGCTTCAGGTTAGCTTACACGGAAACAGCATCCATCACACGGTCAAAGTGTGTTTTTGTGGTGTGGAGATCATGCCTGGAACATGTGAAGGTAAGTAAAGTCCTTTTTTCTAAGCTGAGTAAAACCAAGGGACAGAAAAAGTTTTAAATGTCTCGACATGAAGAGCTGGATTGGATCCGTGGCTTCCAGCGTTTAAGCAGTTCCACTAAAATTTATAAGGTCTATATCTTTTCTGGCATTTGGTGGAGTTGGCATGTTCTAGAGTTTTGATTGAACTTTACTCTGGCAAGAGTTCAACTAAAGCTGTAAGCAACTAATGTTCGTTTACATAATTTCCGGCTGTACACACATATGCACAGCACAATTAGTAATTGCACGGTTGATGGTGTCGTAATATGTTTGGCAGAGATGTCTATTTTATTTTTGCATGGAATATTTCTCTGCGAGGGCAAGTCAATAACAGCATACTAGAGATTTATATAAATCATCGCGGATGAACGGGAATCTTATTGTACTTCATAAATACAGCCGGTTGATATCTCTTAGAGTAGCTAGAACAAATACTTGCTTGACAAAATTGCTTCAATAAAATTGGTAACGGTTTAGTTAAGGTAAAACTTCTACCTAACAAACTTGTTACAACTTGTCACACAAACCGTCAACTTGGCCTGTACGAAAATAATGCCTGTCACTTGAATTGCATGACATGCGAAATAATAATCATTTGTTTTGTTTAGCAAACCGAAAGATTTGCAAGAATCTTTAAGAAAGTTGTACTTCGTTAATAACGAATAACAGTGATACAATTTATGTTTGGTCCACCCACCCATCCTTCATCTTGATACATACTTTTTTAGACTCCACAAACTTTGACCTAACAAACGTTCATGTTTACGCAAATAGATTGTCAAAATTGGAAACTGGAACTTCACAATCTAAGTATAAAAGTATTTTGATTTCTTTTCCTAATAATGGTCTATGAAAAATATTGTTTAAGAATATTATTAAAAAAGGATAGGTGGGCGGTGATTGCTTAAAAAGAACTTGGTTGGATTACTCCCCCAGTCAAGATATAAGATTAGCAATGTATCCTGAAAAATCCAGAACAATAGCATGATACACGGAAAGAATATGTCATATCTAGTAGGAATTGTATCAACTTCACAATTTTTGTAGAGAAAGTTTGCTCAAAATTATAGGAAAGGTGCTTCAGTCCTGAAAACTTTCACTTGCTCTTCTCTTAAATAAAGTAATGACTCTGTGTCGCAACCACACCTAATAACTTGTTTAATTCGAAAATGACAGACATGTCAAGCCTCTGAATTTAGGATAACAACAATAATACAAGAAACTAAGTAATGACTAAAATATCAGGCAGTCAGAGCATGATTTTTTTGTGTCAGTTGAATTCTATGTTATTTTAAGATGTCTCGTTTAAATTTTTGACAAATAACAACCCCATCGTTATCCAAACAAGTACACAAACTCTTCTCGTTACCTGTGTCTGACCTAGCCTAGCTTTTGATTGCTATTCGAATTCAATACGTCTTTTATAAGCGCACTTACGGTGTAAATTGGCATGTTGCGAAACTTGTCGGATATTTGAGATCCCGAGAATAATTTTCAGTATCAGCTTTCTCGTCTTCCGGGGTTACTTTCTTCGGATCCAAGTACAAAAACGGGATACGTACGTAAGCAAGTAAGTAAATACAGAA
Organism: Folsomia manolachei; assembly: GCA_036491905.1. Taxonomy (NCBI): domain Eukaryota; kingdom Metazoa; phylum Arthropoda; class Collembola; order Entomobryomorpha; family Isotomidae; genus Folsomia; species Folsomia manolachei. The sequence continues at coordinate 7,003 of JAAXNX010003128.1, forward strand.
TTCATCCGGTGATTGGTTGGTTGATTGTTGTGCTACTTTGTTTTTTTAGATTGAGTTCCGTGAAATGCAAACAAGTTGGAATTGAAAAACGAGACGATGGAGAACATCTCGGTGTTTAATGTGTGGCTTAAAATGTGGTTTCAACCAAACAAAGATTCCTGTTTACAATCTAAGCTAAATTATTGTGCTAATTTTAGACTGATGATGCGGAAAGGTAGTGGGTTTCTTGGATTTTGATTTCAATTTCAATTTTATGAACTGGATTGTTGTATTAATTTCCGTTCTCAAGAAATCTTAGGTACACTGTTGTGGCAAATAATTTGCCAAAGGCTAAATATTTATTAGACACTCACCTCAAGGAAGGGAGGAGGAAGGACTTTCTCTCAGAAACATGGTTTAATTTCAGAATTGTTTTTAAATGTGGGTGATTCTGAACTTTAAACTTTTGAAAATAGGGTTAAGACTGAGGGTTGGAGTATTAATTAGTTTTAGGTGCAAATATTAAGTGTTATGTATGGGTATATTAATAAACTCAAACCACATATGAGTTTCTTTGTTGTTTTAAATTAACTTGTTTTTGCAAAGGTTGAGAATGGAATTTTTTTGGTTATTTAGCCCAAACAACGAGGTTCTAGAAGAATTCTTCTTATGCTCTACGCATAGTATTTTAATAATATCGACAGAATTGCAAAAAAAATTCATATTGCAAAACAATCATGACCAATAAAATCAGTCGTCATACAAAAATTGAGTTCAATCCAAGTCAGTGATTACTACATTATTAACGTTCCTACTGAATGTCTAAACCTGTCCAATTCTCAAATAGCCACAAAATGTCATAAATGATCACATCATTTTATCCTCATGCTAGTGAATATTTAAGCCAAACCAACTCCTGAATGGAATAGAAATTCAAATGAAATTGAAATACTGGGACTCTTTCTCTTTTAACTTTCTCTTTGAGCAATAAATGCCAAGGTCTTTTATAAATATTGAATGAAAAGGAAAACACCAGAATGCCTGCCACCAACATGAATCATGATCGTCATCATGATCGACTTTAAAACTTGGACCAACGACCTAACCCTGACCTTCAGATGGATATGTGTCCAACTACAATTTGAACCCACAGTAAAACCCAAGTGGATTGAAATTAGGTTGGGTTGGCTGGGCTGGAGAAATCCAATTTGTGACAAAGGTGGCTCATTCAACAGGTAAAAGAAAAAAAGCATACATTCAACTCGAGCCAATTACGTGGTTGGGTCGTTTCCAGTATAAAATAAAATAACATAAAATAAACTCACCGCCCACAACCAGGTGAGGTGACCGATGTATTACTTATTCTCCTGCGGGGTTTCCGACAATATCTCATTTCTTTATGCACTAAATTGCAGTTTTGCGGTACACTTTCTCTCTAAAGAAAAAATGTGTGGTAGTGACACAAAGTCGGGGTTTGTAGAAAAACGGTAATGATCTTTTCATACAAATTTTTTTGACTGGTCTTGATATCCGTTTATTATGTGTGATCCACCATTGCAGACAGTTTCATTTTTTATTGAGTGACATCGAGTTCTCCAAATTTCCAGAAAATTCAAGTATATGCACAATGTGACGATTTCTACGGCTTTCCCAGAAATAGGAATTGATGGAGAAAGTAAAATAAAAATAATGAACCAAAGATTGGAAAAGTTTTAACGTAGTTGCTCAACTTTTTCCTTATTGATACATATATGGATAGTCTCATTATTACAGAATTACTTAAAAATGGATCATTTTTAAGGTGGTCCGAGCACAATTTGTTTGAAATTACACAACCTTCTTTATAATAGTGTCAGATAAAAATAGATAATCCTCAATAGAATCATATTTTACACGGTATAATAATTTCAACAACAAACTTTATCTTTCGCAAGTTCAAAATCCCGTTAGAATTACTTATTGATAAATCCGACTGTTTGCCGTTGTTACCCAATCTCTTGTCCACTTTGTCATCACGTGTACAACTCGTGGACTTTAATCAGCTCCTAACTGGAGAAATGGAGCCCAACCTTTTCACCCTGGGGAAATGATCTCAAGCTTTACCCAGAGTTCAGTTCAACAACTTTCCAGTAAGCAGCCAAGATGACATGGGTTTGAAGCTGAATGTTGTGTCGACACAAAACTGAAATGTATATGGCGTAAAGTTACTAAAGTTGTTGTGTGTATAAGCTGTCAGCAAAATTTAACCTGTGCAAAATATATTCCATATTCTATATTCCAAACTTTGCAGAAAGTCTGAAAGGCAGAGGAGTGAAAGTAAAGTGAAAGCAAAAATGAGATACAGATAATGCAATCAAATTAAAAACTTGTAATTATTTTTTTAAATCTGCTTTCACTCATATTTACCATACTAAAGAATCTCGTCACTGTTGATGACTAACAATTAAAATTAGGTATTTTGTTTCCGCCTACGGGTTAAGTATCAGTACAGCCATTATCGTGTTTATTACATTGCATTTCTTAGCCTAGACGAGATTTCTTACACAAGATCCTTTATAATTAATTACCTGCTTTACCGTAATTAGGTGACTCATCCCTTAATTATTTCGGAGGGGTAAAAAGCTTAGAAACATTGACTGTTTGACTCTTTCTATTAGCAATGCTAAAAAGGTTGAAAACATTTTTCTGCGTTTTATTCATAAGTTCGGCTGCCTTCTTCTGTCTCTCTTCTCGGTCACGGATAAGTTTCTCCACCTTTAGTCTTGTTTCGGCTTCCCTCTTGGCAGAAAGATGGGCAGCTTTGACCATGCGACGAATGTCGTGACTTAGTTTAGAAATTTCCACGACAGAAATCCGAATGTCAGCCAGTTGACCGAGAGTATCATCAAGTTTGATCTAGTTAAAGAAATGAATAATAGTTCTCACAGTTTTTTTCGCCAAGGTTTACCCAACTTACCGTAGCATGACGATGAAGTACCCCACAAATCTGTCGGTACAGGTTATGAATCGCCATCTTAATCTGTCCAATGATAAGGGTTCTTTGTGCCGCCGTGATTTTAATTCTCTGCAGTCCATCCTCCAGCCAGTAAACTTTCTCTCGGAGAACGGTATCATATTCCAGCATTTCACTGAGGTAGTTCCGATAAATAAGGATTTCTGTGGACTTCATCTAAACATCAAAATAAATTCCATTTTGATTTGGAAATGTCAGAGTCATTTTTGGATCTAATCCGAAGAATTTCATACCAAAACATCACTATCCAGCTCTCTCTGCCTCTTTGTAACAGTATCCCGAAACACTTCCGTGGCGTTTGTTAGCGTCTCCCGGGCATTAGCAAGAGCATTGTATCGCTCCATGAGTTCCGAGACTTCCGTAAACTCTCCAATACTTCCTTCCATTGTTCTTTGAAGGTAGGACTTGAAAATTTCAAATTTTCCAAGACGTGCCTCCGTCTCATCCCGGACTTCTTGAAGGGCATCCAACTCCTTTCGTTGTTTTCGAAGGGTTCTCTCCTTCTCTTGGATGGCATGCGTTTCCTGACCAAGACCCACACCGGCTCGACCACGACGTGCGATGAGATCTTTGTAGTAATGGTTGAATTCGGGGATGCGGGCAAATAGGTCTTCCTGCTGTTTATTGGCTTCAGCCCATCGCTCATTCATGGCGATCTTGGAAGCTGTCCATTCCGTTCGTGCTGCAATGAGTTTGTTATCAAGACAGCTGATTTCTTGTTTGGCACGGATTTCTTCGGCAGCAACGCTGTACTGGAAGGGTGTGGTACTCTTGGTGGCGAGATTACTGAATAAGAGTCAAGAGAAAGTTGCGGAATATTATTTACGCAAAAAATTCGGAATTGAGATGCTTACGGATCCGCTACTATGTGGTCTTCCACTCGGTCGTTGAAATATCCTTGAAGAGATTGATTCAACAGGGGTTGAGGTCCAAGGTTATCCAGGATTTTTAAGGGTTTTGGCCTAAGGTAGGAAAGGTTATCACCGCAGTCGTTGGTGCCGGATTTTCGCAGTGTAGATCGTGATGCTGGAAACATCTTAATGTTCTGGTGGAGAAAGACTGGTACGAACAATGGGAAAAAAATATTTTTGTAAGAAAAACGTCTGCAGAAAGCGTTTTCAACGGAGATAAAGTCGAATGCAGCTTGTATCAGGCTTTTTTTAATGCAGTCTTTTCTTCTTAGAGGGTGCAAGTTTATTTTACTAAGGTTGCCTTGTCAGTAGTTACGGTGCAGTATTGTGTTTGCGAATTTTGCATTCAACTAGTGGACAAAAAATTCCAGAATATGAGTGTGTGAAATTAAATTGGTCGAGTTACATAAGCGAGACAATAATCCTCATAAATACGTTTTTAACAGCAATTCAAGTACAAATATTCGAAATCAGCCCACGCCATGGACCCTGAACAATTAAGTTTATTAAGCCAACAGGTCTTCACAAATGATCTCGTAAGTCT
>JAAXNX010003129.1:0-11449 GCA_036491905.1 Folsomia manolachei
AGAAATTTGGTGAAATTTTTGGGAATATGCAATGTTCAAAAAAAATTGGTTCACCGTACAATGGTCCAAAGGCACAACGACACATCTCCACAAAATGTGTGACTGGAAGTGTGTTCCTTCCAAAGGGATGTCGATCACCGGATGTGGATGGGAACGAAGCTAAAGTTATAATTACATTTCCTATTATGCAACTATTGCTAAATTATGAAACGCCATAATACCGAAATCAGAACAAGTTTGCCAAGTCCATTGTCTCGCTCCGGAATCTGAAGCTCCTCCATCTTTCCCTGGATAAGCCATGTAGGCACAGAGACTCTCCTTGAGAATACATAAATTAATAAGATAACTACTTATCAAACCGAGCACAATGCAAACTCACTCACAAAGCTGTATTCCACACAATCCGAGTTGTACAGTACATGAGACACGGAGGACATTATGGTCCCTAGGATTTCAAAGGGCTTCACTTTCTCTCCCTTAAGCTCCAGAACCTTATCGCATAACGCATCCAGATTAAAGGTGGATGGGAGGTAATTATTGTATTGGGCGATGTAAATGAAGAACTGTAAAATCCCATTGTTTAGCTGGGTGACGTCCCCGAGATTGTAGGCGTTTAGGGGTTTGCAGACGCTACAATGAAAAAATTGAGTAAATAACTCGGTCAAGTGACTTGTTTTGGAAAGGTTTCAATTTTATTACGGAAATGTCCCTAAATCCACTGGGCATGGTTTGGTGTCACCACTATCCGCTGGAGAATAGCTGCATTTGTTCCGAGATTTTGTAATGATGTCGTTCAAGGTGCGGACGCCTTCTCCAAGGATTGCGAGACAGTTTGGATCCGTGGTTTCAATCGCTTTGGCGGATAGTTCGATGTATTCTAAAAAATGTTAGAAATGGAAAGTTCAGTTCTTTTGTGTAATTGCTTAGAAATTATTTCTACCTTTGAAATCGAAACGGAACTTGATGGGGGCAGAAGAGGCCAGTCCCGCAGACGCCAGAGTGGGATAGAATTGCAGAAAGTATGCCACCAAGGTCCCTGAGTAAGAGCCTCCATAAAGAATGACGGGATTTTTCTAGAACACAGAAAATATTGATATTCTTTGCATATATTTCGCAATCATTGGAAAATAACCTACCATCAAATTGTACTTGGTCCTAACGTGACTAATAAACTTGGCCAAGTCATCCAGTGCTTGAGGCATTGTCAAATATTTTAGATTTTGAACGGACGCATCTTCCAGAGGCCAACTTTGTCCATAAAAGCGATGTTCTAAGCAGAATGAGGCAACCGCTTCAAACTCTGAGGCGTGCTCTGCCATTTCGCCATACGCCAAGAATCTCGGATCCGCGGCTGCCTCACCGCCCAAAAAAATTAGGATTGGACCACTCTCCGAATATTTGGTCAAGTTGGAAAAATATCTCTGGAATTAGAAAGAGAGTTAACTGAAAGAAAAAAAAATATCTCTCCATCTCTTCCATGCAACAGAAAAGTCAACTAAATGAAAACCGTGGGATTTATTTTTCATGATTGAGCTTTTAGTTCAATGATTAGTTTGGAACGTAAAATTTGATAAAGCAGGTTATCTCAACTTTGTACATGGACTCTACAATATCTGCACTACGCTCAAATATTTATTTCATTACAATAAATAATTTGCCCTCAAAGTCATAAACTTGTTCAGAAGTCATAAACTTGTTCAGAAGTCAGTCAACACTTTAAGTCAATTAAACTGCAATTTTTTAAATGTGAATACTACCAAAACTCAAAGTTTGCTTCATTAGACATTTACCTGGGACCAATTTGGAAATTTATCGGGATTTTGGTGATCCACTGGTTGGGATATCCAGGACGTCACAAGATTTTTGGGAACCTTTTTCCGATCCCAAGAAGTTTTTAGGGAATCATTTTTAACTCCGAATAATTTTCCGGCAATTATCACTACCCTGCTGCTACTACCTTGGCTGGAAATGTTGGTGGGTGTGACAAAAGCGCAGAATCCAGAGGAAATAAGAATTAATAGGATTAGTAGTTTAAAAACCATTTTAACGTAAAAATGTAAAGGTGATGGTATGAAAAAATGCAATAAGAACGCGAGAAAGTTAACTACAAAAACCACAACCATAATTTTTAGAATAAAAAAGGTTTAATTTTGGAAAGGGTTAAGAAAAAGTGGTATTTTTAGAGTTAATCATTTTCATATGTATTCCAACATTCCAATAACCATAAATCTGCTCCAGGTGGTCACGAAGTGGTACTTTATTTTTTAAACTTATTCATGTCCAGTTATTTAAAGCTACAAAACTAAAAACTACATTTTGGGAAAAATATGGATTGAGTTTAGTGTCGAAAATTAATTACATAAAGTTTACAATATTCATAACTGGATAGATAGGCAGTCCATGTCTGAAGGATTTTTCTAAAAATGTTTGCATATGAAATGACTTATTATTAAGCCATATTTTGACCTTATTTTTGTTAGGTGTGACCTGAGTTGCATGGTTATGCTTGCAAAATAACATGGTATCAATAAAAAGCCTTTTGCTCTGATTTATATACTATTATTTGTTTTAGTTGGCTGCGGTTAGAACTGAGTGAGTAAACAATGCACACAAGTTTTTAGAATGTCACCCAATTTAATTTGGTGACAACTCCCATTCAACTGGTCTGAATCAGATCAGATCAAATCAACCCAACAATCAGACTGGCTTCATTGTTGCAAATGACACTTTGTGACATAACGCAACACGCAACTTTTCCTTTCATTTAATTGTATTTCATGCGAATCCCAACCAACCGTCCTTGACTCCTTTGATCTGGTCTGAACCGAGTTGCATGGACTCGTCAACTTGGTAGAACTATCTACCTCTTAAGTTACAGAACCTGTTTTCATTTAAACTTTAGTCAACTTTAGTCATCTCGTGAAATAATGCATGCCCAATGACACTTACTTCATGGTTTGGTTGTTTAAATGGCAAAAATCTGCTATTTGCATGCACCACAAGCCTTCCAGTATTGCCATCCTTGGATTCACTGCCCTCGCAGATCCCCATCTGCCACCGCACCACTGCGTCAGTTGCTGTCTATCCTCTCGCCACAATTGACGACAACGTCTGTCGGACAAAATAACACTTCTGCAATGAAATTACTCCTTTTCGCCCTATTACTCACGGTGGGAGTGTCCCGGGCTCAGAACAATGTCTCCGTGACCACTACGACGACTTCAACATCAACCACGGTCACCACAGCCAGACAGCCACCAGCCGTTGTGACTCCACCCATCGTGATAACCACGACGGTAGTGAAACAGGTCGTCACTCCAACCTTGGCGACACCACCGGCAGAACTTAAGGTCAAACCGGAGAAATTGGGACCCATCGTCAGTACCAAGTCGGGGCAGCTGAGACCCTCCGTCCTTACTTCGAGAGGGGGTCGAGAGTATTTTGCATTTAAGGGGGTACCCTTTGCTAACCCACCCGTTCAATTTCAACGGTTTAAGGTACAATGGAAGATAAGACCACGTATTTGATAAGATAAGAAGAGTTTGTCATTATATTTAGGTTCCTGCACCCGTCCTACCTTGGAATGGAGTTCGAAATGCGACAACTTTTGCCCCGTCCTGTATCCAGTACAATGTTCTTATCGATGAGATTGAGGGGGAGGAGGTAATAATCTTGGGTGGAGAGATTGCTGGTCTTGGTTTTAATGGTTTGATTGTTTCCTTGAATTTGCAGGATTGTCTTTACATGAATATTTATACGCCCAAGGTAAATTGCGGTTAATGAAGGTAGGCGTGGGGGGATTAAGTAATTTTTAGAAAATTATTTTTCAGTTGGGAAGCGGATCCTCGGAAAAGTTCCCCGTTTTAGTGTTTATTCATCAGGGTGCCTTCATGTTTGGAAGTGCACAAGATTATGAGGCGAAGTATATGATAGATAAGGATGTCATTCTTGTAACGGTGGCTTATCGGCTGGGTTCTTTCGGTAATTAGGGTGGTTTCCAGTTTTAAAATTTAGGTACAATTTCAGAATTGAATAGAACTTTGAATATTTGCAGGTTTTCTCAATACGGAAGGTGGTTCGGAAGCTCATGGTAAGTAGATCAAAAAGTATTTGGCGATTTGGCAATAAATAATGTGACACTTGTTTTTTTTCATCTTCAGGAAATATGGGACTTAAGGGTGAGATTTTTTTGCAACTGTGCAAAAAATCCGTGATTTAAAAAAAAAATTACCTTGCTATTTGCAGATCAAGTCCTAGCTCTGCAATGGATCCAAGATAATATCGAAGCCTTCAACGGGGAAAAGAATCTGATCACAATTGTCGGTGAATCTGCTGGAGCAGCTTCCGTACATTATCATCTCTTATCGAAACGGAGTACGGGTCTATTTTCTCGTGGGATCTCAATGTCCGGAACGGCCCTGTCGCCTTGGGCGTTTACCCGAAATCCGAGAGCCGCAGCGATTAAGCTGGGCACACTCTTAAATTGTCCAACAAGTTCCATGTACGAGCTCTTCATTTGTCTGCAAGGAGTAAATGCCACCCAGTTGGCGAAACAGCATAAAGCATTTTTCGAATGGGGTACAGACCCCATCGCCCCGTTTGCGCCATCAGTTGAAGTCAGTGGCAGATTTGGAGAGTCAGTTTATCAATGATACTCCTTACGCTTTGATGACCAAGGGTCAAATCAATTCTCAAGTTCCGTGGATGCTGGGAGTGGTGGAGGGTGTTTGTTTGTTGGATGCTTGGAGTAAGAATGCACTAAAATTTGGTCATGTCGGCGACATTGTCGAACTGCGGTGGCTGTTAATTAAGCAAAATTCTTATCTTAGGTGTCTTAGTGGATAAACAACTCATCGCTGAAATGAATCAGGACTGGCATAGAATTGCACCTTTGGCCTACACTTATCGGGATACGGCACTAGGTAAGGCTCAAATTTGCAAATTTCGCACTCGCATTCATTCGCAAATTCGTTTTCAGAACCGGACGCAGTTTCTAACCAACTCCGCGCATTTTACTTCGGTGCCCAACCCATCGGTAATGAGACCTCGACCAATCTCACGAACCTTTATTCTGACCGTCTCTTCAATCACGGGACGCGAACGTCGGCCCTGCTTCACGGGAAATATAATGAAGCCGTTCCCCTATTCTTGTACACTGTGGCTTATCGGGGATCACAATCTCATCTCAAATTCTTGTCCATCACAGAGAAGCTGGGAGTTAGTGAAGGTGACGAACTTCAATATTTATTCAATATGGGACGATTCTCCGAGATTGAGGTGGGTCATTCGGACCAGGAGTTTTCTGAGAGGATGGTTTCCCTTTGGACATCTTTTGCTCGGGATGGGTAAGTGACTTATCTAAGATACGCTGACTTCCGCCTGCGGAGATCTTGAAAATGAAATTTTAATGATTTTAGAAAACCCACGGCCACCTGGAGCCCCACAACTTGGGAACCCATGAGTCTGGGTCAAGTTAAGGGAGATGAGGCCCTCTTATTTTATCAGTTAGATAAAAACTGCACCTTCATTCCAGAACCTTTCTCTGATCGAATGTCATTTTGGGATAATCTTCCACTAAATGAGAATTCTCACGAGGTAGCCGGTCCTCAGAGAAGGGCCGACTTATCATCCATGGGGGGTCTGAGCATGGATGACCTTGTCAAGTAAGGTCAAGGTCTCCTTAACAAGCAGGAAGTTCGTTACAAAGGATAGTTTTATCATGAAGACTTTTATTAGCTGAATTTTTGACACGTATTGGTTCAAGTTTTGGTTTAAGATACAAAAAATGGTTGGATGAAAAATTTGTGCAATAATTTAAGTTAGGTCAATATTTATCTTATTTATCATAAAATTATAATTAACTTATTAAAGTTTTGGTTTAAGATACAAAAAATGGTTGGATGAAAAATTTGTGCAATAATTTAAGTTAGGTCAATATTTATCTTATTTATCATAAAATTATAATTAACTTACTCTATGGTTCTACTTTGTAAGTCTATTTAATAAAGTTTGTAATGTCTGGGTTTGATTCTTGCAGTATTTTTCTTTACTCTTTGTGACGCAGGGAGAGACAGCAATTGAAGCACTGCTTTTTAGAAAGTTATCATAATTTTAACAGGGTGATGAAGAAGGATTAATTTGTGTCAAATTAAAATTAGTTGCATAATAATCATTATTCTTAAGAAATACATGTGATCAGGCTTAATTGGTCAGGATTCTTGGGCTTATTGGTTTGGATATCTTAATTAGTTGGACTTTGACAAGATGGACGTTACTTGGGTACATAGGTAGGGTCGTTTGAGGCTTAGTGTAATATTTAAATCCACGAAACTACATACATTATCACTATGAAGAGTCAGAATTAATGCCGTCTTTCACCTTCAGTAAGTATTTCATTTTCTTTAGTTTATCACAGGGAAAGTTTACAGTTTTTTGTGTAAAGTTTCTTTCAAAAACTAGAAAAACACAAAGCTATTCGTGACAAAGTTCAAAGATTACGTTTCATGTATTGCGAGAGATATTCACACTCTAAGAAAATTATTGCATTCGGGGTTCCATAAAAAATCATGTCATTCTCCAACCATTCTATCAAAATACACAAAATTTCGGGTTTAAGTTTAAATCCCAAAAACTTGAATAGTTTCTTAAGACGCTACAAAATCCCGTGAAAGGGTACGAGGTGCGATTTGTAATTATTTTAAATATTTTTTTAGGAAAAGTGCCGTCATATAGAAAACTTTCCCTAACTTTTTATACAACAGACAAGAAACACCTTGAGGTAATGTCATTAGGGTGGATTTTTGGATGTAAATATTATTTGAAAAAGGCTGCAACAAGGAACTTGAACTCGAAATTAAATGGCTTATCGACAACTTATCCATCCAGTGACTGAATTCCAGTTGAAGTCTTGTCTTTAAAGGTTTCCTGTCAGACCTCCCTCCCTTCCAATCTCAATCTCGACCTGTTTCCGATGCGTTGAGGTCACAGAGTCGAGTCCCTCTCCACTCCCACCCCCACCGGACGACGAAGGTGGCGACGAGGGTGGTGAAGATGGTCCCGATCCTGTCGTCTCTCCATCCCGTTCATCCTTAGAACTAGACTTCCGGCTGGATTTTATCCTTCTATTGTTATTCCGTTTCTTTTGACCTTTGCTCTTCTAAAAATAGGGGATTGACATTTTATCTCATCTTTCCTCAGGAGGCGACTCTTATTTATTTACGTAATACTTTACCTTCTCCTGGTTACTGGCATTGTCGCAAAGTTTGTCCCATGCTTTCAGTGAGAACTCGAGCTCCTGCCGATAAAAATATAGAGGACACATAAATAGCTGAGTAGTGTAGGAGAAGTTGCATAGGTCAAGTAAAATAAATATAAATAACAGAATTTGTCAGCTCAGAGGGATCGATGTGGAAGAAGATAAGATAAGATTCTCGAGGTAGCAAGGAGACAAAGTAAATATCAATATTTGTAAAAGTACTTGACTCTCCTCTCACCCGGTTGGATTGGAAAAGCAATAATGTACAAGTTTCTTCAAGGAGAAAGCAATTTTGTACCGAAAAGTAAAGAAAACATCCCACACACCACCACAGAAAGGAAACTTATGTAGATTCCGTATTTGTGGGGAAAGACATGATCATCAATCTTGTCAGTTTTCTTGTCAATTTTTGTGAAATACCAGAAACCACATAAGTTACCATCTGCTCCGTGCTTCTTATTTCATTCATCCGTACTCTATTTCGTAATCTATTCATCCATCAAGAACTAGTGGCTTGAACAACTTTCTACATCATTTTCTAGGGTAATGTAGTTCCTGGGAGAAAGTAAGTGAAAAAGATGCTTACCCGATTCCTACACAACATTTGAACACGATTCTTGTGCACGATTTGAATAGCTCCGGGAGCTTGAACCCAGGCTTCGCCATCGACCTGAATAAAAAAAGAATGGGGTTTATCGCCAAATCAAAAGAAATCTCGGAAAATGATAAAGAATTCAAAAGCTCTATTTCTGTACCTGAACGGGAAGAGGTCCGTCGCCTAATATAGTTATTTTAACGGATTGACACTGAGCAATCCGGTGATGTTGGAGATGAACTAGACGAGAGGCTGCCATTTGCATGACATCATAAACAGCGACAACTTCCAAGACACGGTCATCAAAACTTGGTGCAAGGAAGCCGGAAGTGTCATCGGCTTCTAGGCCACCCCAGAAATTTGTACCACCCATAAAACTGAAAGCAGAAAACTTTTCAATAAAAATACTGCAATTTGATACAAACTTCGATCTCACCTCTGAATGTTAAGGATAACAATTCCTTGTAAACTTGGTAGGAAAATCCGCTGTCCATCACATTCCAATATAATTCTTTGTTCCAGATTTCGACAACTTTTCAGAAGGAACTCTCTCCCACCCTATTACGTAAAAAAATGAATCAACCACACTTTCAGAAACTTTCTTTTGCAGATGTACTAATGTATTTTAATAATTTGATTGTAGAATTAAAAGTCCTTAAAATCTTACCAGATATCCATACCAGACAAAGTTTCTTATTCGACTTCCACAAAGTTCGGGATGTTCTTCCCGTTTAAGGTGAAATGCTAGTGTAATTTTTGCATCAATCCCAATTCCAAAGTAGTTATTCATTACGCAACGTTCCTTGTATCCGGAACCCTGGCCCTGGTGATGGTAACAATGATAAGATAACTGGTCAAATTCTTATCTAACTCCTCACTTACCTCTTCCACATCCATTAAAGGACTTGCAACAGCGCAAATGGTGTCAACTGAAATAAGATTAATAACGATTTTTTGTAAAACTTGAACTTTAATTCATATTAATTCCTAATCAAATCACTAACCATTCTGAATTAGAGCTCTTCCAATGAAGCCCCCCGAGCCAAGGCCAAGCTCCACCAGAAGCTGCATCCGTCCAACCGGGTTCGCTCAGGTGAGGATTGACAATGGGCAGCTTTTTCTTTTTTCCAGGGAAAGATGCCGATTTTACTTTCCGATGACCTTTTTTATGGGGTGAGGGTGGTGCAGAGGCGGCTGAGGACGAGGAAGAACAACCTCCTACAGGAGAACATTCTCCACTTTCCAAGGGTTTGAGCAATGACCCTGTCGAAACTCGGCGAGATGCTCGAGGCGACACGCCACGACACAGGGGGAGGAGACCAGCTAACAAAATTTGGTAAATCAGACATTATTTACAAAAATTAGGCTACTGCCAACTTACGAGGAACAACCAAACTTCTAGCTGCCCCAGGGGAAGGTGACTCGTCCAGTGTGGCATTACTATTACTCCCCGTTCCAATCCCACCATCATCCTGTTCTCCTCCCAGCAGTTCTTGTTCCATTCCTAAAGAAATATCTAGCTCCAGATCCGTCTCACTTAGTTCCAGGTCATGGACGTCGTGCTCATAATCAGTTTCTTGTCTTTTAACAGGAGATGAGGATGAGGACGGGGATTCAATTTCGATCGTCGGATTTCTTAGGAGATGACCAGGACACTCTTCCGATGTCTCAGAGTCTCCGTAGTCCTCCTCCACTTCTCCTCCGTAGTGGGAGGAGGAGGATGTGATGGCATTTTTGTAGGAAAAGGCTCTTTTTGCCGAACGATTATTACAACCCCCCGGAATGTTTGGGTCAAGGTCGGTCGAGCTCCAGCCATTCATACGGGATCCATTAACCGACGCCACCTTCTTGGCACGACGTGATGTCATTACGGCAGAGAGAGCTTTCTCCAAGCTGTTGGCACGTTGGAGGATGATATTGTTGGGGTCCTGGGGGGTTGGAGCGCCATTATTTAAGGGTGAGCTAGGAATTTCTGATGTTGACTCGAAATTCTCCAGAGTTGAGAGGAGGAGACTTAGTTTTTCTTGCATTCGACCACAACTGGCTTCAATTTCTGGGTCGATCCCGTCCTGACCGGGTGCGGAGGATGATGGCGAGCCAGAATAGATGTTGGCAATCAGTTTCTTTACGGCTTCGCAAAGTGCTCTGTTCAAAAGAGGAAATTGCGCATTACTAAATGAATGAGACCCAAATTAAACTATTATCTGAGTTCTTTCAAAAATCGGGCTGCCCGATTACGGCAAAATCAATTGAATTCAGATACACTGGTGGCCTTGTTTTGTCCTGACATTCAGAACCGAAATACTTTGAGCTCTACCACTCAACAGTCAAATGGAAAGCCAAACAAATCAAATCAAACCATTCTTTTGTAGGAATAGGAAAAGAGTTCCATCACATTTTTTATTTTACAGTGGTTCACAAATTAATTGCATTTGAAACAAAGAGACACACATTCTTGGGCAAGGAAGACAAAGAGTGGAACAGGGTTTAATTGGATTTTCCTCCAAATTTCATTGGTTCACAATAAAATAACACAACATTTCCAGTTCTTGCCATTCAAGTTGACGTTGAAGTTGACGACGGGCCCACTTTGGTCTACTCTACTTTCACCCCTTTCTCCACTTCTAAGGAAATGCTGTTACTGAGGCAGTATCAAAGTTGGAGCAATTTTACTCTACTCAGAAAGCAACTGCGTCTAAACTACTTGACTTGATCTGCGTCAGTCAACCGAGTTTTTCTTGGAGAAAACGGCAAATTTGGAATGATGAGAAAAAGTGAGTGGAAAAATCTCATTATTGTTTTTAAAAATAGATGAAATGAAGCCAATTTATAGTTCACTCGTACAAAATGGTTACAAGTACATTTGACGGAGCGAGAAAGTAATAAAATTTTGGAGAAAGTAGAAAGGAAAAGTAAAAGGTGTATGATGAAGACATTTCGGGGAATAAAATAGCAAAGCCGGATAAAAAAAGATGAATAAAGTTCTGCAGAGCTTTCTTTGAACTATCTTTTCATTTTTGAGCTGGCAACAATTTTCATTGGGATTGATAAAAGATTGGAAATTCCAATTTTCAAAATGTTTTGTTAAAAAAGTAAAGACTAGAATTTTGCTTACTTTCCCGAATCCACGGCACCTCCATCAAGGTCGCGAGGTGTTCCCGAGGCAGATTTTTGTGTCGGTGTGACCACCCCAGAATCCGCAATAATGGCACGAATTTGATTTACGACCGATTGTTCACATTCTACGGTGAATTTCTCCTCTAAACTTTCTAATCGTTCTAAATCCTTCAAATTTTCCGTTCTTGCGGCACCATCACCCGCTCCGCGTTCAAAGGTCATCACGCTCCAACTACAAGATTCACAAAAAATCAGGTCATTTCCTTCCAAAATCTTGGTACGTTTCCAAGAAGTAACTTACCGATCCAACATCTTGGTCGTGGCTCTCTCATATTTCAGCAGGACATGGAATAGATGAGAATCCGCAAAAGAAGCACCCCATCCCAGTACCCTCGCGAGATCATTTCCCGTCCCTAGTGGAAGTATCCCAATTTGACACTGTTTATGTAAATTGAGTCTATCCACCTCCGCCATGACCCACC
>JAAXNX010003130.1:0-11447 GCA_036491905.1 Folsomia manolachei
TGTGTGCGGTATCCTCCGTACTGGGTTGTAAAAGCTTTAGAAACGATAACGGTTCGACGTACCAAATCCTTGAGGGACACCAGGGTTGAAGTCTGTACTCCAAGAATTTCTGAGTACAGGCTCGACTTTATTTTTCCGGTTACATTGGACTTTTCGTTGCGACCTGAAAACTTGTAATTTTTTGAGAATGTCAAAACTGGGGTATTGTTTCATTGAGTGTAAATAAGCGGGCTGCCAGTGGTTTAACCCAGGGTGGAGCACAGATTTTTGCGTTGTGTTTGATTTGGCCGATCATGTCGGTGCTTTGATCGCGGCGCAGTTCGTAGCGAACATGGGGTGTCGTGGGATTCTCTTCGATGCCTTGCTTGGGTGGGGATGACGACGTCTCAGTGTTCTGGGAGGGACGGTGGGAAGCATTTTGGCTTGCAGGGCTCGAAATGTCTTGTCCCAAACAGACTGCTAGCTGATTAGAATTTTGATTTCTTGGAAGATGTCTCCTAACGGGTGGACTGCTGGATTCCGTAGGGAAGTGGGGTGGTTTTGTATTTTCTGCGGATTTAAATATAAAGTGAATTTTTTTGCGAAGGCGTTATCCCATTTTTCACACGATTACACTTGTGCGAATCTCATCTAGAAAAATTTTACCTACAAATATTTTACACAACGGTGGGAAGCATTTTGGCTTGCAGGGCTCGAAATGTCTTGTCCCAAACAGACTGCTAGCTGATTAGAATTTTGATTTCTTGGAAGATGTCTCCTAACGGGTGGATCCGGACTGCTGGATTCCATAGGGAAGTGGGGTGGTTTTGTATTTTCTGCGGATTTAAATATAAAGTGAATTTTTTTGCGAAGGCGTTATCCCATTTTTCACACGATTACACTTATGCGAATCTCATCTAGAAAAATTTTACCTACAAATATTTTACACGCCTGATGACTTATTTCTTTTTTAGAAGTATTTGTTTTAAAACAAAAATTAGGAATGAATGTTCGTGAGATCATCACCATTACCTCTCCGTAACTCAACTTTCGCTAACCTTAAAAACTCGGGATAATCGCAAAATGACGAGCACCATTGGTATTTAATATCTTTTCGGGTTAAACTGGATTTTTTAACGCTGCTAAGCCAATTTCTGCGTCAAACCAACCTGATAGTTTTTGTATGAATGACAAAAGTAACGATATAAATGCACAGCAAGGATGGATAGCCAGGGACGAATCAAGTTTCGTTAAAAATATTTTATTTTAACCAAGTATATAAGTACTTATTTTATTATATTTTGATACTGGACTGAAATTCAGATTATATGCTTTTTTTGTAGTTTCGATCTTTTCTCAACAAAAAAAAGTAATTAATGAGTTGAAATGGTATTACATGGACCAAAATATTTTGTTTGTTTCGCCAGAAGACTAGGTTGTATTAAATAGTTAGTGAAATTGAACAACTTATAGTGCCATATGAGGTCATTCTGACTGCAAAGAGTTCTTGATAAATTTTAAAGTCATGTAGATCCAACTTGCATAAGGATTTGTTAGTGCTTGAAGGACTGGAAAATACTCGTCAATTTTCCAGAATATCGGTTCAATTGATGTCGTGGTCGCCATGAAATTTGGCTCGTATCGTTCCTTTATTTAAAATTTTTTTTTAAATATTAAAATTAAACCAAACTCCACCTCAATTTTAAACGGATTGCTCTTTTTCTCCATTACGACCGGACTGGTTACTTTCTCACTAAACTGATGGAAACTGAGCTGACAGTAAACTTTCAAGAACTCGAGGTTTGGATGGAATTTACTGACTGCAAGGAAGCAAACCACCATTCCCAATTTGAACCACCTCTACCCGGGTTTAAAAGCATAACTCTGCAGTTTGAGTTTGACCAGGATCTTTTTGAAAGAAACAATTATGTGCTGACCGTCCAAGATTTTACGGAATGGTTGCTCCAATTTTTTCAAAAGAGTCATATGTATTTCTTTAAAGTCGAGACATTCTATTTGCAACACTTGGGTGCTGAAGGAGTTGGTGCAACATGATAAATTTGAGGGTGGATTTGGCAATTTGAATGAAAACAGGATAAATAGAATTGATTCGGAAGGGTTAGCTCTGCTCCTGAAGTTTGGAGTAGGTGAGAGATTGAGGAAAATAGAAATTAATGGGGTGCAGGATAACATTGGAACAGTGGTGCTGGACAGGTGGCTAGTGGAAATGCAACGATTTTGAGAGATGTGGTTTTAAAAGTTCCAACGGCTTGGTAAAAATTTGTAAACATTTGAGGCACATAGTTAATGGGAATGTGCTGTTGGGGTTTTTATATTGAATTTCCTCCAGTCATTTATAAACCGATATAACCGAGTTTTACAAACATTTTGAGCTTATCCACGAGTATTTTTTATCAAGAATGACGTGTCTCAAGTTGTTGTTGACAAACTTATTTCTTACACAAAAAAATATTAGGCTGTAAAGGCATACAACACGGGTGAGTAGTTCTTTAATTTATGAGGAATTTGATACCATATACGAGTAAGTAGAAGAATTCAATTTTTAAGATTTCAATGGTCCTCAAAGTCGTACAATAGAAGTGGTTACTCCTAAAGGTGTACCGGTAATTTATTTTATTGCAAATTATATTTCCGTTTCAGTTGGATGCTTTGCCACAAATAAAATCGTAATGTGAATTTTTCTAGAATATTTATTCCAAATATTATTGATCTAAATTCATTCAATGAGGTCTGAGAGTGCATTAAACTAATTGCTGCGTATAAAGTGATTGAACCCATAAGAAAGCTTGGCATAGTCGTTAAAAGTTTACACTTTTGTCCCACAACTTCCTTGTCAAAAGGAAGAAATTAAAATCACTTAACCTTAATATTTTCGCAAAATAGATAAAAACAACTAACGAAAAATTCTTTGCCGCAAATGTCAACAATTGGTCAAATTTAAAAGTTCAAAAACTAACACTGAACTCAGAAAACATTGGACACTGCATTTACTTAATAAATGTGCTTATAGCAATTCTGAGTCCATTGATGCGACATGATTAATTCCAAGACAGAATGAATTTATTAACTTAATTTATCCAGCATGTATCTGTACACATTTGATTGAACTGGATTATATCACTTTTGGGAAGCAGATTGCTTAAAAACGTGAAAAGATGTGAACCCCTGATGATCACTGCTATTCGAAGCAACCGTTGTGAATGTGGTTTGATGCTTGCTAGTCAACACATTCATTTTCTTGAGATGGGAGAGATATAATAAATTCATTCCTAAATAGTTAAACCGGTGGAAACCAGTTGTAAACTAAATAAAGTTTGCAAAAGTTTGACTAATTGGCAAGAAATTCAGCTAATTGATGATACTTCCCGTTAAATTTATACATAATGAGATATAGTTGAAACCAAACATGAAAACAATTAGTTTGAATAATACTACCATTTATCCGCGACTTATTCCTTTAAAAAACTTCCCTCCCCGGATCACTACCAATGTCCCTGGTACGACGCAATTTATTTATTTGGAGGAAGTCTGGATTTCGGGGATACAAAAAGAATTCTGAGTTATTCCCTTTCCACGGAAACCATCCGTTGGGAAGGATCCCTCTCTTGGGGCGCGACTTGGCTCCCTGCATTCCGATGGGAATGGAAATGTCTTTTATTTTGGAGCTGGACGTCCCCACGACAACAAAGTCGTGAAATATTCTCCCACCACGAACTCCTCATCGGTGGTGGCTACACTTCCAATTGATATTTATGGCAGTCCGTCCATCAAATTGGGCGACAAGAAAGTCCTCATTCGGAGGAATAATTAGTCGGCAAATATACCCTTTTGATTCCGGAGTGGGCATCACCACAAGGTTGAATGTACAGCTGCCCGTCAGCTCTGGTGTAAGGGTGCGATAAAGTTTGGAAGGGAGCGGGCTTACCTGTTCCCAGTGGATGGATCCGTGAGATTATTCCTCCGTTTGAGTCATTTCCGTGTGCTGAGACCGGAACTTTATCTACATTTTGGCCGTGTTCAGACCAGCTTCCTTGCATCCGGATAACAAAAGGATGTTTAGAATTGATCCAGTTTCCCGGACAAGCAAGTTACTTCATATGGAGGACTGGCCAATCTTCGAGAAGTCACAGAGTTGTGTCTACGTCAACAGAGTTGATAAGGTCTACTGCTTCGGAGGTCATAAGAAAAAGAATTGCTTGAGTTATTGCCAGGAAAACGGGACTGGAATTTTCTTCTTTACTCCACGATATGATGGAAACTTCACCAGCTGGAATTTTAGATATTAACATATCTGAATTTTTGTAGGTGATAATTCGAAAATGACGCCAATCTTCCTTTACGGAATAGTCTTGGCTGTCTTAATTGTGGGAATCCTTGTAACCGATGGGAAGATATTTAAAAAGGAAGAAAACTACGACAAATACTTCCAAAGTCTGTGAAGCAGATAAAGATTGCGAAGCCATGCAATAAAAATGGTGTTGCTGAAGTCGAGTTCCTTAAAATTGCATGGTAAACCTGTACCGGTGACTTTTGTGATTATTTAAAACTAGCGAGTAAGCCCGACGAAAGGCCGATCATCCGATTGTATTTAGTTTAATGGTTATTGCAACTGAAGTGAAAGCGTCGTTATAATTGTTCCAATCATCCATCCTACCGTGTTCAGACAGAACAGATATTTTTCTTGTCCGCGGTTGACAGCGCCAATTCTGCGGCCTGGCGCACTGTACCGACAAACTACGAATTTTAAACTTATCATATCTTTTTACAGTAAATACCAAAATTAGAAATCCTACATTCTTATCTCGGCCATCAAACTCTAAATTGGGTGGCTTTCCTACAATCTATTCCGGCCATCCTATCCTAAAGTAAGGTACTTTCCTACTATCCTAATCATCCATACTGGCCATCATATCCTAAATTAGATGGGTTTCCTACCTGCGATCCTAGCCAAAATTAGGCGTTTTACCGCCAGAACCATCCATCTTATCCACAATTCCTGTGACTTGATTTCATAGGTCGCACCTACCCCGCCCCCCACCGACCAAATTTTAAAGGTCACGCCCATCCCCTGTGACCGGATTTCATAGGTCACCCTTCCCCCACCAACCCATTTTTAAAGGTCACATCCCATCCCCCACCGACCCGATTTTAAAAACGGCCACACCCAGCTTAGCCTAACGATCATCCGTTTTAACCAAACACCCAACTTTCAAATTTTATTTTTCAAATTTTAAGATTTCGCGCCAACTTTCTCCACTTTCACTTCCGTTGCCAACAAATTCCTTTCACTTCTGTTGAGGTTCTGAATTATGAAGTAGATAATTATTTTAAAGTGAGGATTTTTCAAATACTCAATCACTAACCCAAATTAGTTTAATCCAAGGAACTAAATATATATACTGACTGGAAGCAGGACTGATGCAGGGAAATAAGCAGCACTCTGATCTGCTTACCAGCACTAGTAGCGGGTTCATGAGGAACTAATAATAATGAACAAGCTCAATGCCTAAGAAACTTATCCCAACAACAAAGGGCAACTTGCAAAAGTGTGAGGCTAGTTAAATGTAGTTCGTCATAAATCCGCTAGCTATGCTGCAGCCGATTCCCTCAGTCTCAGATTTAGTCTCATAGGGAGGCCGTACGGTTGGTTTAATCTAATCAAGCACTTAATATCAAACTCTGCAAATAATAATGTCTACCCACCCACAAAAATTGTTAGTTAGATGTAGCATAATTACTTATACATTGCACTTAAATTGTTTTAACGAGAATACAATCAAGTCTTTGAAAATTCCTAACACAACCATATATTATTATAGCTTTTGGAAAAGTTATGATTGAAGTCGCATACTGAAAAATAAAGTTATGAAAAATAGGGTGGTAATTTTTTTTTGAGATTTCAATTTAAAACGTCACTTTTACTTTCATATCGTTTTCAGTGTCTAAATTATGCATAATATAAATATGAAATATCTGTAATATGCATAGCGACCAAGCGATTTACATAATTTCAAGCAATATCTTATTGTCTGCTAAACTAGGAATTAATTCAAAGGAAATTATAGTTGGACTAACCCAGAAATAACTAGTAATATTTAATTAGTCATTCCATTGTTTTGATTTGCTACAAATACGACAGCAGGATTGCTTTGGTCATTCTTCTTTTTACGATTTTTAATTATTCTCCATCCGATTGCAAGGATTACCAGAATCCCCAAAATTATGCACAGTATAATCATTCCATAGACAAAGATTGACGTATGGTTTTCACCTGTGACAAATTGAAAAATAATTATTCTTCAAATCCTAATTTCAACTAATCCAAATTATATTTTTACCCAAGAATAAAAAGAAAATGTCATTTTCTCTCCGCAAATCCGAAATATAAGTAAATTCACCCTCCGAAGGTTTGTGACCCCCAATGCAGCAGATGCTTTTTAATTTATGTATATACAAACATGGCGGTGGTTGTTGGTAAATTGGCCAGTTATCCACTCCAATAAACTCGACTGTTTTGTTGGTCGGTTCAATTTTTAGGAAATCTTTTCTCCGCTCAAATTCTGGAGTTAATTTGAATCTTGCCACCGCAAATATAAAAGTCCCATCCGTCACAATGGTGGGATTGTAGTCAAAATTGGGAAGACCCATGTCCGGCATCTTTTGAAATGCCATTGTGTCTAAATCCCACTCCCACATGGATCCCTTGTCATCCTCTGATTTATATCCGCGCTGCGCAGGAAACAAGTAGACTTTCTCCTTCCCAAACTTAACCGCAGCCCCATAGCCGAGATTGGTGGGTAGTTTTGTATCCAGGAGGGTATAACTGTTTGACCTTAAATCGTATGATAGTATGTCACGCCTTTGATTATCCCAACAATCCTGATGAAATTCCGAGTTACAATAACCTCCCAAAATGAGGACGGTGTCATTATTCAGTTTGATGGTGGGAAGGTTATAAATTTTGAAGGGAAGTTGGCCAACGACAGATGTGAGTTTTGTGGTGGGAGAATACTTTAGAACCTTGTCCCAATCCGGGACTCCTGCCCCGAAATAGAAGACGTTTCCATGGGAGTCGGAATGCGTGGAGCCATGTGCAACTCGAAATGAGTGAGTTACCTCTTCCTGGAAGGTATCCTTGGACAAGGAATATTTGATAATGACACCTCTTTGATAATAGTTTCCAAATATGTAGATGGAATCTGCCCCATCGTACCAGGCACTGCCGGAGTGATTTTCAACGGTAATTTGGACACTGGAGTATGTGACTGATAAGGAATCACTCGTGGCAAAAATAAATGGAAGCAGAGCAATGACGGCTGTACACAAAGTGGTGGCTCTCATTGCCAATTCTCACAGTTTTTTGTGCCAATGTTTAATTTCCGACGAACAGTTACAAAATTCCACCTTCAATATTTCTGCAGACAAATAAAAACTTGGTGGGTTTTTTAAGTATTTATATTCGAAATAATTTTTGTATCGTGAGCACGGAACAGATTTTTAATAACTGGATTTAATAATTTATTCATCCACTCATTTCATTTGGTTGACCTCCGAACTGGACAAGATCAAGTGTTGAATCAAGTCAGCGAGTTATTAAGGGGTGAAACCCCTTTATAAGATCGATATGTCCGTCCGTCCGTCTGTCCGTCCGTCCGTCTGTCCGTCCGTCACCTCGATAACTCGAGAACGCATGAACGGATCGTCCTGAAATTTGGTACGCAGACCCTCAGGGGACTATAGATGAATGTATGTTAATTATAACTATACCTTCAAATGTCTGCTGGATTTAATAATTATAAGACGACTTGATGCTTATTACATGAAATAAAATTTGTCTTACTATTCATCTCCACACAAAAGTTACAGCACAGAGAAATGTGTACAGAGTCAAATGTACGGACATCGTCTGATAAATATTTAAGACTAAATCCAGTTCAGAGGTCAATCCAAACTGGAATAAGTTCTCAATTTCAGTTGCTAATAAGCCGTTCGTAAACAGAGTCAATAAATTTATTCAATTATATAAGAAACCACATGGAAAATTAATTTAATACATAAAAACTAAATAAATTTTAAATAACAAAACGCAGAAGTTGTGACTATTTCTCAAACACATCGCCTGTGAAAAAAGTGAATAATGGGATCCATTAGTTGGGGTTCCGATAATTTGTGCCAAGTTTCCATAGTGTTCCTTTGTTGTCTAACTTTCACCCAAAGTGCGTATTTGCGAGCAAACTACTCCCGAATCAAGGTCCCAATAATAAATCACTCTGCCCGTCTTTGGTACGATGGGGAAGACGACATCTACATATTTGGAGGCAGCTCTTACGCAAGCACTGGAGCAATTGTGAAATACTCCATCAACCACGACGAGGCAGTGGAAGTAGCTTCAACTTCTTACACATTTGGATATAACCCCGTCCAATCGGATGCCCATGGAAATCTCTTCTATTTTGGGGTGGACGACTACGGGTATTACAGAAGGCATCGTTACAACAAAGTGATGAAATACAACTCCGTTACCAAATCCGTGTCACTGGTTGCTCAACTTCCCTTTGAAATTAATGGCATCCCTACCGCAAAGTTGGACAACCACACGGTTCTCATTTTTAGGCAGTCCATGATATCATTCGACTTGTCAACAAATTATTATACAACTCTGGAAACCCGGTTACCCATCGGTTTCGCCGGTGCTAGTGCAATCAACTTTGGAAAGGATAAAGTTTATTTGTTTCAAGTAGGAGAAGGAAATGAATACTCTTCTGAAGAGGATAAGGGATTCATGTGGGAACTGGATTTGCCCACAATGACAATTAAAGTCTTGCACAACATAATTCTTCCCTGTTTAAGTCATTATCCGTCCCTCATGACGGATGGGACAGTTATATACATGGTGGCGGGATTTAATCCAAATCAAGCATTTCCGGATCACAAAGGATTTTTTAAAATTCATCCAGTCGCTGGGACCGTGGATTTTATTCATGTGGACAATTGGCCAATTTATGAGGTACCACCGCCTTGTGAGTATATAAAAAAGCTGGATAGAATCTACTGCTTTGGAGGTCATATTGGTTCGGAGGGGGTGTACATGTCGGATTATCGAAGAGAAAATAATGTTTTCTTTTTTAGTCCAGGTTAAAATGGAACTTTAACTGATAAATATTTAATAAACATGTTGAATATTTAATATCGTTTTCTTGTTTTTTACGTAACAGGTGACAATAAAATGTCAATCTTAACTTACGGAATAATATTATTTCTGATAATTGTGGGAGTATTGGTTGTCTTTGCGACGGGATGGGAGATCAGAAAATTTGTTAAAACGGAGAAAGCCCTGGAAAATCATGCCGTGGTGTTTGAAGCAAATAAAGGAGAACCCATTGAATAAAATTCAAGTTGTGAATTATATATGCTGTTATTAAGAGTCGTTATGCATTTGCTGATTCGATTTTCTGTAAATTATCAAATTAATAAATATTGCTACTAAATTTTAAAAAACTCACAAATTCAAATAATTTATATTGCAAAACCAAATGAGAGTCTTTTAAATATATGCGTTTTTTTACAATAGACTGAACGTAAAATACTTACGTTGGAGTTTAATACAAAGTATGCAAAGTACGTTCTTCGTGTGCTGGACCCAGTAAATTTGAGCCGGCTATTTAAATTTACACATTTATAAAAAAGGTTTCAGAAAGATTCTGCAAATAAAGTTTGTGTGTGAAAGATGACATTTAATTTTTGATGGATCGCATCTAACAAAATTATAATTTAGACTGCAGTTTTTAAAACATCGATTGTTCTGACTTGGGCCGAAGCAGAGATCTGCACTGGCAGCGTTGTCCAGGTTGTGTGAGCGTTTGTCCAGCACGGAACGCCAATTCGTACAAGTATTCGTTCATTGGGTTCCACTTGTGGTTTGATTCTAATCTCACTCAACGTCGCATTTGCAAATTCTTCGAGGGATTCCAATTTTCTGGAGCGAGTTTTGTGCATAATGTTGTTAAATTCTAGGGTTGTGTACAGCTATGACCCTATCATCTTACCAGACTTTTCACTTTCGACATGTGTGGCCATAACCACAGGTTTGAAGAAAAGTAACAATGCGAAATTTGGAATATTAGGTGTCTCGTAATTAACCAGTTGGTAAGCATTATCGATAGATGACGCAGTATCATTCTGAAGCCAACGTATTCAAAAACAAGATGAAACTTTAAAATAATTTATTTCCAAAGCATTCAAACAAGTCTTAAGTACGATTTCTGTAATAACTTGAAATCCTTGATTTCTTTAAACATTTTTTGCAAGGAGTTTGAACCATATACGGTTTGGATGTGGGTTTGGGTATGGGTTTGGGAATATATACGGGTATGGGTAAAGGTTTGGTTGTCTGCTTTCCACAAGCAAAGTCGCAGCACGGATTTTTGACATATTTAATATTAACATAGACATTATTAATTATTTTTCGACTTTTTTTATAGCAGCAACTGCAATCAATTCCTGCACGACCGAATCCGAAACGGCCACCGTATTCCATCATTCCTTGCTGGAAGCCCATTTCATACCAGTATTCATGCCGGTCGTAGTATCGCCTATTTCTGGCCGGCACTAAAGAAATTTAAAAAAATGTATTTGTGTAAACAAATTGTTTAGCAGTTTAACCAGAAATTTATTTTTACCTTCGGCTTTTACATCCAAAACCAGTGACAGGGAAACGACGAGTATAAGGACGAGACCCGATTTTGCCATTGGTAAACCCAATTTGTTTGATTGAAAAGTATTAAAGAAATTATTGTATAGTTTGTTAGGCTTGCTTTAGCATCGTGTTTCTTTTCCTGTGTTTCAATTGCCCGAGCAGCAAGTAGCGACTTGGTCAAGACGAATATCAAAGGGGGAGCCGAAGGATTGGAAACCGTTGCTCCATACCATGTTCAAACCACTCCTTGGAAAATTGCTCGTCTAGCTGCATTGATATTTCAGACAGGTTGAACCTGAGAATATGCAGATTTCAGCAATGAAACTAATAATATTTTGATTATTGACAGGAGCCAAACTCATTGCAAATGTGACGTTTGTCTTGATATTCTACCATTTGGGAGATTGGCAAAACCAAACTAGGTAGGTCTCCTTTATTTCTCTCAGTTTTTTAATTGCTAATTAGTTTTTTAGAAATTTTTAATTAAACTAATTAATTACAACTTAAAGAAACACTTCAACTGAATTTGCAAACGGTACCATTCCCATCCTCGACTTCTCCAATCTGTCTCAATCTCGATTTCAAATAATGCCAGCCTTCATAACTCCTGCCACTACAACTAGACTTACAGCTTCGACAATGGATCCAACTCAGCAGTGGGAGTCAATGTTGACGGCAATTCTCGGTTTAGTTGGCATCCTCTTGTTCAACACCCTCTTCAACCAACTTCCCTGGGGAATGATGGCTTATA
>JAAXNX010003131.1:0-11446 GCA_036491905.1 Folsomia manolachei
TGTTGTGAATGATTTGAACACTTTGTTAAACGCGTCAACAACAACCTACACTCTGGCTCGGGCTATATGATGCTGCACTGGAGGTTTTTAAACATTCCAACCAACTTTGATATATTACATTCTTTTCTTTGTCACCCTAATACAATGTCGTTGGGTTTGGTTTCTTTCATGTTTTCTGTTTCCATCTTATGAAACAAAAATTATTGCTTTCAAAGCCCGAACAACATAACTTCTTTAAACGAATTGGGGTCACAAAATTGAATTGGTATGAAATTGAATTTTCAGATCAAATCGCTGGTCGCATTGTGCTTGGATCATTCATGTTTGCTCGAGGAAAAGGGTTGGATCACTGGACGGAAATGTTATCTAAACAAAAAGAACAAACTCAATGCTGGCACCCTGTGGCAGAATAATGTTGAAAATCAAAAACATTTTCTTGGACACTTGACGCCACGGGCTGTTGAATTTGGCCACGACCATGAAAATCAATGTCGATTATTACTATCAATACTTACATTATATTATTACATCATGTCTGTAATAGCAACAATTTTGAACTAATTTAATTTTTATGTTTGTGAACAATGACGATCCGAGGCGTATGGAATGACGGTTCGCCATTTTGTACAGTAATACAATTAGTGAAAAAAGTGTGCATACAACTATTGTAAATGTACATTAGAAAAATTGTAGAGAATGTTAAAAAAAGTATACATAAGCTCGGAATTGCATATACTACTATTGGACATAATTTAAGTTAGCGAGGATGAAGCCAGGTAACTCTGCTTATTGATTCTCTGCTAAAGGAAATGATGCAGTTGCAAGAATAATGGAAAAGTTTGAAGAGTTTATGCCTGAGATTAAAAGAAACCAAGTGTCTGTATGAATGTACCTGAAAAAGAAATTTGCTGCTTGTTTGTATTACTTGAAGCATGTCATGTACGCAAGATTTTTTTTACTAAAAATGTTAAGTGATGTTAAATGGCTGGTTGTGGGTCTTTGAGGTGGTTAAAAATTTTAGTCTTGGATACCTGACATTGCATTGTACCTGCTTTAATTAGGTAAAAATCATTAGCGAGGTTGATGTAAAACGTGTAATTTGTACCTGCTAAAACCTAATATCCGCCATTCCGCGAAAAAATATGAAGAGGGCTTCGAATTTGTAATCTTATTCATAATGATTTTGTATATTATCATCATTCAGCGGATTGAGTTACCAATTTATTATGTATTGTTAGCTATTTGATGTGAATGCTCTTTCTGGCTGTCTCCGCATATTTCACCTTCATCAAACCCAATGTTTGAAATTCGGCGTTCATGAATATTACACCTGTTGGATGGAGCTACAAAGATCACAGTAATTTTAAAAAATTGGTGTCACGAAGGATCATCCTAATACAGATAATATTTAATAAACCAATGGGGTTCTCACAAGATCACAAATTGAAAATCTCGAGGTCAAATTTTGAGAATTTAGTGATATTATTAAGGACAATTGTGGTGTTACTCGTAATTAGGGAACCCAATAAAAGTCGCTTTTAATTTGAAAGCCAAATAACGGCTATAAATTTAAATGTATGAAAATTAAGAAAATTAATGAAATTATTGAGTACCATCATAATGCTTGCGACCGTTGTGAAAACTATATAAAAATACTAGCTAAAACTACTTAACTACTTTACTATATCTTCTTGAATGAGAGTAAGAATGCTATAACATTTCAACTAGTCCGATAGCCCGAATTAATTCGCTTGCGATTAAATAAATAATTGTGTCATCCAATCTAACAACATCTTCGAAATTGTATTGAAATGTAGGGAATTTGCACTATTGTTATTACGATTGTATTGTAACATACGCCATTCGTGCGCATTCACACGTAAGTAAAAAATCTAAAATTGTGTTTCAAGCAGATTATAGATCTAGTTCGTAAATACTATTTCAAAACATTTTGTATTTCGTAATAATATTCATTCGATAATCATAGTTACTTTGCTACCATATACTCTCAAAGGTTACAAAGCCATTTCCGGATTTATTAATGTAAACACATAAAGTTTATGTCATAAACTTCTAATCTTAATTTTTAGCATGGATAGTTAACTTCTTAGTTGACAAAAATATTAAGGAAATGGAACTTGGTTTTTTGTTTTCTAGAAAAAAACAGTTGACATTATCTATCTCGTTAAAATGTTATACTGTCAATTTATTTAAAAATGAATGGTGTGCTATTGTGTATATACTGCAAGGAAAAATAAAAAATCGTAGTCTAACGGTTTGTGTGACGCATAAATATAAATTATGCATGTCCCATATGTATGTTGAAATAACATAAATACTCATTTTGATTTGAATTATCTCTTTAGAAGAAATCAAAAATCATTTTTGTCAAATTAAAATATAAATGAATTTGTTAGCTTTATCACATGGCGTAAAGTGAACGCTGATAATTACAACTAATTGAATACTGGAACTGGAAATCCCATTTATGAGTGACTTGAGTTTTACTCCAAGTTTTTAAAACATACAGCCATGATATGCATTTATTCACAATAAAGAAACACTAAATAATTGTATAAAAACGTCAACCAAGAGGTCAGAAACATTTGCATGCAAATGAATTTGGTGTCTATTCCTAATACGTAATCAATTCAACAGTTGCAAGCTACAAATGGCATAATTAATGACCTTTATAATATCGTGCCATCGGTTGGGTTTCAGGAAACATAGTTGAAACCCCAATTCATTTCCTAATAAAACCCACATAAAATTGAAGCGATTGGGAAATTCCACTCGAATCAAATGTACGTGGACGCAATTGATGGCTGTAATTCACACACAAAACACCATTACGGCTCGGAACTGACTCGTGTTCTGTCCTAACTACTTCATTTAAATGCCAATATTGTCCGAAATTTAAAGTGCTTTATCATCAACTTTTATCGTAAACCTATAATGACACGATCTGCAGCCTGGATTTGCACAAACTTTCCAACAACCACATAATATACGGCGTTAGGTATGTGTAACAGTGCCATACGCACGCCATAAGCCAGAGGGATCAAGTCACGTACACCATTTCCTCAAATGCATTGAAGACATGGGAAAACTCAATCCATGTGCTTTTTCTCAGACAAAACATTATGAGATGACACAACACGGCGTCCTTTCTCTTGCACGTAATTTCTAATTTTCTTTTTATCCACAAAACTTCAAATTGCCCAAAAATGTAATAAAACAAACTATCTGGTCATACACATGTATATCTCGTTAATGAAAGTACGTATTTTAGGAAGGTTGAGTAGATTAGTGGATGTTCTACTTTATATCACGTAATATTGGACACCCTTTTGAAAAGTGTGTAGTTATTCTACCGTGATCCTATTATCATTCGCCCAACCGTTTGCTACAGAGCAGAAGGCATCCTCTCGCTCTCTCCTTTTTAATGGTAGTGTCATAAGAACAATACAATAGTTTGTATTGATACTTTAAATTACAACTTATCTGCACTGCTTGCAAAATCTCCCAGTTACCTAGCCTGGTCTAGTTGTGGGGTTTTAATTGTGTTAAAGGGAGACGGGTATAAAGACATCTTACACTACCAAATCCAGAGGTCACTCACCATAAAGTAGTTTCAATTGGAAATTGGAACGCAGTTGGACTTGGGAGATTCGTCCTTATAACTTGCATTAGAGGTCAAACGGATTGTTGCCATCCGCTAATTATTCAACCAACCATATCACCAGAGTAGACGCTGTTTGCTTTGCAGGTGAGGAAATGGAGACTCAAATTAAAGGAAATGTATTTGTTGTCCATGGCATTCATACATCCTAGATTTTGGTCGAGTTTGAGAAGGATATTGTAACCTTACGTGCACCCTTAAGAAAACTGAAAAGGTTACAAAGCTTAAAAGTACTCAAAAAGGTGCAGCTTTGTGATTTAAGTTGAGACGATTTATTTATAAATGAGAATGAGCACAATAGAGTGAGAATTAGGTCTTCTGCTCTTTGTCCATGCCATTTTCTTACGAGGTTTGGTAAATGGGCACTTGAGTTGTGCACTCTTATTTATTCTAATTCCATGCGTAGTCATTTCATTAAACTGTAATAATTTTACGGCACCACGTTGACATGCACTTCATTTTTACTCTGAAATCATTAAAGTGTCAATTGTCCATGTTGTATCACTCTTTTGATTAGTTAAGTTAGGTTAGTTAGATATCACCTAGAACAGCACATAAACTGAATAGTGAATTGTCACTAGCACATAAAGCGTTACTAGACAATCGGTAACAACAACTTTCAAATTCACTAAAATTCATGTGATCAACTTGTTCTTACTGGTCATTGAGGTCTTTTCTTGAACGGGGTATAGATATTTCTATATTTTTTCACAGGAAACTTTCCATTTTGACGTATTTGATCATAATGGTGGACAATCGCATAGCATTAAAAAGCTCGGTGGAGGCAGATCTTAAGAAAAAGATTCAATGTGCCCAAAGCGCTTTGGGTGACCTACAAGGTGCGGTGCAGAAAGTTGGAGAAAATTCGGCAAAGGTAAGCGAGCGCAGTTATATAAAAACTGTTTTTAAATAACAGTAGTAATGATGGCCTAAAACTATTTCTGAATGTTTAGGCCAAAGGTGAAGTGAACCAAGCTGTTCAGGAAATTCAGCAACTAATCGGCAACCATAAGCTGGAGTTAACACGGCAAATTGAAATAATTTGTCAAAAGCAGCTAAGTTGTCTGCAGGTAATTAAACTAATTGCAATATTACAAGTACATAATTTATGGCCGTATTAGACATAATAGGAATATTTCTGCAACCAATTTATTTTATGCAGTTTGAGATTCAGTCAATGTATTTGGCCCTTGGAAGCCTTCAAAGCACGCTGTCCAATTTGGATTCTTTTGACCATACCCAACTGCTCAGCTTGAACATTCCGAATGTGTCGACGTGAGTTTTCAGAACAAATCATGTTTAAAATCATACTAAATCTATGTTCTGATTTTTTGACAATATTTAGAACACCTAACTTTACGCCTTCCCCGGTTGAGCTAAAGATGAACAATGCGGCACTGAATGAAATTAAAGAATGGGGGAGCGTGGCGTCCAATGGACAACCAAAATTGCCTTGTACCACCAAACAAAACTTTGACGTAAGAAAATAATTCTGTAATAAGTGTAAACTTTACACTGTAAAGCGGTAGTAGTGTCCTTGTATTTAATTTTTTCTCACTAATTTAGGGTTTCGAGATTTCCGACATTGAACGGGTTTTATCGGGCGTTAAGCTTCAAGCCTCGGATGCAGATGACTTTGAAATTGTGTCTTTCGAGAGTTTAAGCCCAATTGAGCGAAGTGTAAGTTAACGGATAGATTAAAAATATGGCAGGAAAAATTGATTAATTCTAAACATTCTTCTGTATTAATTATTAATTTCAATTTGTTCATTAAAGGACTCTACTGAAATTTCTGAGAAACAGACCAACTGCAATTCAGAGCGCAAGTCGTTGGCAATAATGGCTGCTTGGCAAAATGAACATACTTCGAACGATCTTTCCAAATGGCTGAAAACAAAAAAGTCCTCAGGAAAAGAAAACAGTTATCCTGCTGAAAAAAGCGAAGGACGGCCCGCATTCATTCATAACCCCCTGAAAAACCGATTTGTCGACTTTCCCTGCCTTCGAACAGACCCCAAAACTTGGGTCCCAGCAAAAAGAGCCAGAATGAACGTGTCTGAATTTGAATACTCTCGCCCTGCTCCAATTTGGCTGAAAAAGTATTCTTGATGACATCCCAAGACCTATTTTTGCCTTATTGAATCAAATTCCGAATCATTTTGTAAAAACATATAACGCAACAACGCCAAGATAATAATTAAGATTCAAGAATATCTGTCCACCCTTTCTTGAAACAAAAATTATTCGTTTTTAAAAGCTTCACTCAATTGCGATCTGTGCAGTTCTAAATTCAGAAATAAACATTGTCGACTTTCGCTTTTGGATAACATTTTCTAGCCTCGACCACCATCATTTTGAACTGATAACGAAACCCCAAGGAAATATCGGAAATCAGATCACAATGCAGTAACGGTTCAAGTTATTAAAATCGGCAAATAATTACGGTACTGCGCAAAACTACTAGTCATGCGAGTGGATTAATAACAACAAAGTACTAAACTAAATTGTAAGCAACCTTATTCCATTTTGATCAACACCTATTGGCTCACGTTTAGGGTTAAATTCCAAAAGTTTGTAGTCTGAAGACTCTGAAACAAAGTTCAGTTCCAATGGTCATTCGTCTAATAGAGTCACTTGTTTAGTGAACTTTGGACAACTTGCAAACGGCAACATTTATGCCCTAACCTATGGAAGTGGAATTCTGCAAAATTGACATTATTCATTAGGGTCTGCAAGTTTACACACAAAAGATAAGCTGAAGTATGTTTATTTATTTATTTTGGTGCTGGAATGAATGTTTGGGTTAGGTAAGATTGATTGACTTTTGACCTCAAAATTTGAAGCTCGAATGGCAATCTTATTGAAACTAGTGGTTCAGCCCACCATGGTACAAAAGTCATGATTTTTTTAACATACATTCTTTACTTCTTTTGATCGATATCCATAAAATATTTCTATTCCCTTAGACTTCAAGGTGTAACGGAAAATTCGAAGGAAGCTGGAAAGACCTTTCTTCATATTAACACTTGTATAAATAAGTTAACACTGCCTTGAGAAATTTAAAGCAACCCTATATTGCACAACTTCGACCTTTAATGTAAAACGACATCTCATTGATGAGTATAAAGATGGACTTGTAATAGAAACAAAAAAAGTTTGAGACCCTGTGGATTTTTAAACGTGGCAAGATTTGCGTTACAAAAGGATTGTGAAAAATCAACTGAAAGATCAGATTATCAGCCCAACGCTAACAAAGACACACTTGAAAATGTGTGTCAACTCCTCATTAAAATTCTAATGGATGGAACTATTCTATGCGTGCCTTTTTATGCAAAGATTGTTATGATTTCGCGAGTCCTTCACCTTCTATTCCTTTCTACAAAATAGGACCAACCATACAAAAAACAAACATTGTAATGAGATCATTGACATCATGCACGCAATTGTTTAAGAACAATTCTAGTAAGCAACTGGATGGAATGTTTGATGAGAGAAAAACTTTTCGAAACTAAAAATGTAATCTTGGCTTTAGCAGGTTGGCAAGTAGGATATAAAAATTTGCAAATATACCAAATGCTGGTAGTTGGATTAAAATTATGAGTTTGATGTACTTGTGCCTCAGTTTTTTAAGGCGTTAAGTGGTAAACTGCAGTTGACCATTGGTCCGAAACGTTGTTTTTCGGTATTCTGGTAATATAAATATGTGAAGATTATTTGAATACCAAAAAAGCAATTTAAAAAGGAAGATAAGGAAAATTTTTGATTATTATTTGGAGAGCAATAAATATTTCCATGTCTGAGGTCAAGAAAGGTGTTCCGATGAAATGCATTAAAATCAAAGTCCAAATAATTCTCATTTCGGCACCATGTCCATGGGGTCCGTTAGAGGAAGTTTTTATTTATTTAAATTCATCCACACTATTTAGACAGGAAGCAGGCTATCTGGATTTCTCCAAGTGTTAAAGGTACGTCAATATTATCTTTAAAGACCAATTAATATGCAGCAAAATAGCTTCATGTCGAGAGTATACTGTGAAATGGTACGATGCTGTTTCGTTTTATAAAACTTCAACTTGGAATTTCGCATTTATTAAGAAAAGTTATATTATTTACTAACAACTAAAACCACCTAAGCAAAAGTTTATACTTGGGAATGGGAAATTTATAATCAAAAACCCATTATTTGAACATTTATCCTTGATTTAGTTATTTCAAAGTAAACCAACACATAACTTGGATTCATATGAAAAGTTCAACTTCATTGAACACTTGTTCAACGAGAAACAAGAAGACGCGTAAAGAATTCCGGCCGTGGTCAAGCTTTACCTGTCGGTTTTAATATTCTGCAAAGCAATGAAGCATTAACAGGGGACGTCCGTATTCTTCAAGCTAAAACAATTCATAGCAACATTAACTGAATACTAACCCTATGCCCAATCCCAATATATAATGAGGATGCAATTGAATGACTTGATCATGTATGAATGGATATCACATCGTACGAGGGCTTTATGCATTATACAACACACGTATTTGCCAAACTGCTTTAAGAGAGTCGCAGAGTAACAGAATATTTGCCTGCTGTAGTTACAAGTGTACATTTGCAGATCCCTTTCTTTCCTTCCCATTAAACGCGCAATTATACTTAGCTCGACCGGTTCTCGGTTATGGGATGAGATCTCTTTTCTTTTATTCCTTCTCGCGAATTTCACATTGCCAACCATCAAGTCAAGTACCTACAACAAGACTTCACCACCAACAACCCACCCCTATGCCATGTCCTCCTCTTATAAATCCTAATTCATTACATGACGGTATGACCATGTTATATCTGCATTTTATTGTATTATGCTTATTTAGTAGCCCAGCAGCAGCTTAGCTTGCAATAAATGGAGTTACAATACACATCTCACTTTCATTGTCGAGGCCTGGTGGCCTATCGGGGGTTAGTTTTAGTTGAGTCGGTCCAGTTCCAAAGTTCACAATTTGAGTAGCTCTTAAAATATCTCGTAGTGTATTACTTGGTATGGGAGTGAGGTAGTGCCACAGTGGTAGAAATACTACAAAGTTTCAGAGAAAGCAGAGCAGGAGGGTGACTTTTTTTACGGAGCTGGACATACTTTATTTAGTAATATACATCAATCAATAGATCTTTTAGTTTATTCATGGCATTTACTGGATTGCCGGCCGGCTACGAGTTTTACAACTGACTGGACTCAAAACTCTTCCCTTCATTCATCCAGTTGTGCCATGCCATTCAGTGTCGGATGACGAATACTTCTTATCATCTTCCTAATCATCGCCTCATATCTCGCCCCACCACCCTTAAATATTGACATTCATTCTGATGTGATCCAGTGTGAAAAGCGTGATGTGATCCAGTGTTTTANATGACGAATACTTCTTATCATCTTCCTAATCATCGCCTCATATCTCGCCCCACCACCCTTAAATATTGACATTCATTCTGATGTGATCCAGTGTGAAAAGTTTTACCCTCAGTCTCACTTCGTTGGTTGTTAGGCTTGCATCTAAAAATCGGACTAGTTTACAGATAATAGCGGCTTAAGGTTTCAAGAAACTCAACAAGTAAACTACTCACACATTTCTGGATTTGTTCCGGACGGCGAAGTGTTCCGTAAGTAAAACTAATACAAACAGAGGTTTAAGTGTGCTTCGTGGAATTTGCAATAATTTCGCTGTGAGTTGTCTAAACATAACCCAATCGCACGTGAGTGCGTATCCTTAATTTGCATTTGACTTAAGTAAACCTGACCCAAATTGCATAACCAGCTTGGGCTTTATCATGAAGCCCTTGTATTGCAATTATTAAGCTTGTACTAATTTTAAACGCATTTGCACTCATTGTCATTTTCATTATCATAAGAATTTTGTCAGCACTCTTTATCCTGACCTTTGTTAACCTGTGTGTATGCGACCTTGGATCATGTATGTCTTTGTCTCCATTTTTTTCATTCTGTAAATGGGTGCATGGACAAGTTTTTACATTCTTTCGCTACGGGTTGTTAGTAGTCTCACAGCTTATGTGATGAACTTTTCTGAATCATAATGATCCCCTAAACACCTCTCTCATTCTGTTAACCACATCTTAGTACCAATCAAGGTCAATTAATATAAAATGACTGTTATGCAATTTCTCCATGCTCTGGAGAAGGCAGGAAGTGAGTCTCAATTTGCCTCCGGGACGCTTAAGCTGCTAAGTATAACTGAGCAATCATAATCGCTTTAAATTGTGGATGTGTTATGTCATTCAAGCAATTTGAAATCATTAGCATGGTCACGGCCACTTTTGCAAGGCTTGTATGCGTGTGAATGATTTTGTGACTTTTTACAACTGTTGCACAATCCGAATTATCTCAAACGCGATATTTTTCGTGATAATGAAGTGGTATTAGATAGTTAAGATTGGATAATGTGTTGCATGGGCCAGTTTTTTATAGCCACGATACTCTGTTGCACTTGTTGAATTCGGGGATTTCTTTCCTTTGCGTTTCAGGTGTCGAACATTTGTTAACTGATTACTGAAGGAATTCCCATAAAGATTGACTACAAGTGTTTTCCAAGTTGGTAAAATCCAGTTACCTTGTTCGAATCACAGACATTGTTAAATCAGACCGGCGTGAGAATGGAGGGTGTGTCAGCAGCTCATCAAAGTCTTGGTGGGGAAAGGATTATGCCGTTCCATCTTGACCCCAAGGACATGATTGCAATGCCCAATTACACAAATATGCTCAAGTTTGAAAGAGATTTTAACAAGTTCGAGTCCAAGGTTTGGATGGAAGAAAACTGGACAAGGTAAGTTCTCATCAATTACTGGAAAAGTAGTAAGTTAATGTAGACTTGTTTAAAATTTCTTAAAAATGGATTTACAGTTCCTTTTACTACGTTGGAGCCTACCTTCTCTTTATATTCCTGGGACAACAGTATATGCAAAATCGGCCTAGATTTGAGCTTAAAAAGCCTTTAATTGTGTGGAATCTAGCTCTGGCAGCGTTTTCAATTTTTGGAGCTTTCCGAAGTGTTCCAGAACTTCTTTTTATTTTAAATCGACCCAATGGCTTCCATCATTCTGTCTGCTATCCAAGGTTGGCAAAATTAATAGCAATTTGTTTTAAGTGTAAACCAGCGGATGTCAAGCATTCAGAATTTGATTGAGTATGCATGCAAGTATACCACATTCCCAAAGTTTTAAATTAATGAAAATTATTTTTTAAGCTGGGGACAAAACCAGGTATATAAATATTATAATATAATATATAAACCATACTAAAACCAAAACTATAAAAATTAGGCCTGGCAATTGTGGACATTCCTTTTCGTCACTTCTAAAGCTCTTGAGTTGGGAGATACTGTATTTATTGTTCTAAGGAAGCAGCCCTTGATTTTCCTTCATTGGTATCATCATGTTACCGTTCTTTTGTATTCATGGTACAGCTACAGCGAGTTTATCGGTATGGCAAAAATGTTATTATACTTCATCATTAGTTTTGGTGGACTAAATTATTTGCTGAGTAAACTAATCAATGACAATAATTGACCTATTTCAGCTCCTGCCAGATGGTACGTCACAACGAACTTTGTGATTCACTGTAAGTTTTAGTTGGCTAATTATGCGGATTTTTAATTGGTTGCCTTTTCCATGCTGGGTCTAACCACGAAAATATTGAATTGTTTCAGCTTTCATGTATTCCTACTACTTTTTACGTGCTATGCGGGTATGGATTCCGAAACCAATTGCGGTAA
>JAAXNX010003132.1:0-11444 GCA_036491905.1 Folsomia manolachei
GATGACTGACAAGATTTGATTTAATTTTGCAAATGGATCTGGTGCGTAGGAAGTGGTTCAGATGGACTGTCTGGTTTTTTAAGGATGCCCGTAGATTGGATTTCTAAGATAGGGGACAATACGCCGAGGTTAACAATCTGATTGGGTTGATTACTTATGAAGCAGCTTGAAAATAGATTGCATGTTAATCAAGGGATGTAATGTAATTCGGTGAAAACGGAGATAATTACAGAAATTAATAATTATTGACGACATACCTGGATAAACTGGTAATGCGTTCTTCAACTGGTCGTGCGGCCCCATTTCCGTGATGAACGGGTCCATGACCATTTGCCCTTGGTCGATTTATTCCACCATCTTTAACAGAAGTGATAAGAAAATGTTTATGAATATTTCAAAATGGAAAAAACATACAAATAGTCTAAAAATTGAAAATACATTATTTTCTAGTTTAATACATGTTCACTCAAAAATATGAATTGAAAATTAGCAGATTGCAGAGAATGCAAATACTATTACTATCCTATCAAATCCGCAAAAGTAAAGGTTTCATGCAAAAAAGGGAGTTGTTGGGGTTGGAGTCCTAAAATGGAAATAAATATATTAAGATGTTAAATGGGTTATAGATCATATAGGGTACTTTTTCCATTTCCATTTATTTTAAAGAATGGTAGAAGTAACATTGTAGATTGTGAGTTAAATTAAGAATAACATTTTTTAGTTTAAGCTTGGTCTCGCGTCTCTAGCAAACACATGAATTATAATGTTACTACTAAACTCCTAACACTAGTCACTATTGCATTGCATATTCATGGAACCGGAGCAGAGCAGTTGTAATATTTTGTGAAATTTCTGAACAAATTTTGCAACTACAAAATGGAACATCTCTCCCTGGCTGAATGACTTGATACGAGCTCATCCCTTATAAAATAGAATATTCTGCTCTGCAAAAATCCAGCCCAACAGAGCATAAAGAATGACAACGGTGAAAATTAGGAATGAAATCAATCATAGCTAATTTGTCTTCCGGATTCGGTTCAGTATTTCAGATCCTTCAACCCTGTACTTACAAAATCATCATAATGGGTTCAACTGCAATGTATTTCAATGTATTTCAACCCACTGACGCGTTTCTCATGAAAATACGAAAAATTACTAGTTTGAGGTAAATACAAAGCAAATTGTAATTAATTATTTTTTCCATAAATCTGTAGAATCTTAATCTATACAATTTTTTGAAGTCCGTGTAATCCATGTAATCAAGTGTATTGATTGATATTTAATGGCAAATTAAGCAATGCATGCAAAAGCATGCTTTGAATGCGAGATTCAATTTCAAATTCATTCTTATTCCCAAATTACGGGCTTCACCTTGAATTTTAAAATCAAGTTCAACTTTTGTTCAACTGTCAATTTAAATTTATAACGACTATTTTACGACTTTTTTTTACCTGAGCTGGCCAACTAATGCCAACCAAGTTGATGCTCTCAAACCCAATATCTGAAACTATCCCATAAAACAAAGCAAAATAAAGTAATAAGTAAACCACTTAAAACTTGTACTACTACCACTACCCTACTGGTAACGGAATGCAAATAAAAATCTGCATTCCTTCCTGAATCATTGATTTACTTCATGAATCCTTAACAAATAAGATCAACCCTAAAGCTCTAAAGTTTGCAACAACTTTCATGACAAGCCAACTAATGGATACCATGTCATCCACTATCTCCTTGGGATTAGTGTACCGTTGCCTCTGAATTTTGATTCAATTCGTGATCATTTCTGATAAACTATTAACTCCTGCCAAATGACAACCACACAATTGATGAAGCCATAACTAAACCGAAGTTTGTGGGATTTACTTCAGGCTTAGTGCTTGGATGAAGATGTCAATCAAAGACTATCTTCAAGAAGTTTGTGATACAAAACTTGCAGCGATTATGCTAAGTGCCAATCAACAATAATAAAGGAAGTATGAATTGCATTCGCTATAAAATCTC
Source organism: Folsomia manolachei (assembly GCA_036491905.1). Classification (NCBI taxonomy): domain Eukaryota; kingdom Metazoa; phylum Arthropoda; class Collembola; order Entomobryomorpha; family Isotomidae; genus Folsomia; species Folsomia manolachei. The sequence continues at coordinate 2,005 of JAAXNX010003132.1, forward strand.
GTGATTGATGGGCTGGCTCAGTTTTCAACAATGCCACCGGTGAGATAAGTTCATGCACAGTTAATAACACTCTTGCCTTGTGGATGGTTTAGAATTTTATGCAAATTTCACTCTGCATACTTTTGCCCGTGTAATTAAAGGTTGAGAACATAAGTCAAATGGGATGGAGGCAATATAATGGGATGACTTGTTCACCCGTGTTAATTGGCTCGGATAAATAAACGGAGGATCAGAACCAATATCCATTCATTATACGGATGCAACTAATTCAAACCATGCCATGCCCCTGTCTAAATAAAGATGAACTTCGTGCCGTCAATGGGCAATAAATCAATCTTAATTTGATTACTGATTTTAATCAGATTTTGTTTGGGAGGAAGAATCCAGTAATTAAAACCTGATCTAACATTCCTTGATAGAGATACTTGTTCAATTTATTGGGAGACGTGACTTGTATCACAAATACCAATACAAATAATAGCGATCTTTTGTTGTATGAAATTAAATCAATAAATTTTTAATGTCAATGATGGACAGTTATTAAAATTACATCGCATCAACAGGTCGTCAAATTTAAAATTGGTATTTTCCCATAAATTAGACGAAAATAATCAACATTGTCAAGCTTTTCTCCAATAGCCAAGTACTTAAAAACTTCATGTTCAAGTTTTGTGTAGAGTTATTATGTAATATCCATTTCTTTGAGCCAGTAAAAAACGGAAATAAATTACGCAATCTCATGCGAAACATTTTTGTGCTCGGCTAAATAGTAAATCAGGAAGATCAGTGATTAAAGATAAATTTGAAACTTATTTCGACCACCGTCAAGATGAAGTACAACAACAATGGATGATTGTTGTAATGAGATGTGAACTAAGAGCGAAGTACGGGCAACAATAAAGTAGATTTGCTCCAGGGCACTAAATTACATGCGTTATATGTCAGGTGGTAATGAGGTCTGATTGTTTCGGGTGCCAGAATTAGATTTTTTTGTCTTCCTGTACTGATGTAAGTTCAATGCATGCATATGGAATTTGATGCAGGTAACAATCTGAACAGTAAAAACATTCGCACCTTGAAAATAAAAGGATGAACGAAAAACGGTTTTCTAGCAAGGTTTTTTGTGTATAATTATTAATTGCTATAAGGCAACTATGCCAAATAGCGTTACCAAAAATGTTTAAAAGTGTTTAAAGCATTTAACAAGTGCAGTATTAACAGTAGAGGGAAAGCTTACATATCTAGTCTTCAAAATTGTGTAATGTTGAAAGATTTCCAGTAGAAATATAGCTGCCTGCCCAGTGTGAACTAGAAGTGTAGCATAATTTGTTTAAAAAATTAAACTTTAAATTGAAGCATGTCACTATTTCGAAACGAGCAAAATCTTGATATTCGGTGATAATATTATTTCTCATTATTTTAAATTTGGGAGCCAACGGTATCAAAAAATACGCAAATTCCAGAAAATTGACTTCAGAACTTACCCATTCTTTAGAAATCGTTCATTGATTTCTTCTTACAGACAAACCATACAAAACACAACAGATAACAGGAAATGTTTGCATGAAACGCTTTTCCATTAAAATATTTAAATCCATACCCCCAAACTTATGTGGGTCACACGTCAATAATCCTAGGAATCTACCTCCTTTCCTTAAAGAGAAAAGAAGACATGATTTTGATTTTTAAATTTGCACCATGCGGATTGACCACCGACACGGGATTGGATTTTCATTGGGATTATGTACATGACAAGCAACTAATGGAACAAGAGAACAACCCACTAACAAACGCTCCATTCCTAAATCATAAATCCTTCCGTTTCACACATGTATAATATAGTTGCCATTTACTTATTGGATTGAAATTTAAACCCACTACCTCAGCTACTGTGTCCTTTCTTATCTTATCCTCTCCAATTTCCAACAATGGGATAAACCTCTTAAAAGCCATCATTGTTGCAACAACAAAATCAATTGGATATCAATCATTAAGAAATAAGAAACCTATCAATTGTCTCGAACCATGAGTCAATAATCATCCTCATTTCGTTTCAAAGTCTTTTGTATGAATGATGAAATTACGAATAATTGTTTTTTAATCTGCATTTTGGCAAAATGATTTGGCATTCATTACAATTAAATCATGGAAATAAATTGTCTTCAAATCTACTTCACATTATGGTGTTGATACGAAATATACAATTAGAAATCAAAATTTTGATCCTCTTAACGAAAACTTTCTTTACATCCACACAAGATCAGGACATCATATGCAAACTAGCAATAGGAACATCTTCTCTTCCTTTTACGGGATTGGGGAGGAATACCAATTCCAAGAATCTGACTTAATTGTCAATTACAACTATTTTTCGTTTTCTCTTCCCTACTTACACTCCCATCAGTAATTGCTTTGAGTTAATGAAAGATTCAACATCAGTTAACATAAGGTAATCACTGTTAGCATTTCCTATTTGCATGCAAACTCTTAAGAGGCAAACTCTTAAAAACAAGATACTTAATGTACCTACGCATTCAACACCATTTGAGGTAGGATCAAAGACAAGAGTGTGAATTCCTGCTGCATTCAGCTAAACTAGAGACAAACAATAATATGTCATACTTCTTATCGCAGTAGAAATACGATAACCAGCCCAAGAAATGCGACACTCGTGAGAAAACTGGGGTCAAACCAAAATCTCTATCTTATTATCCCTGCGTGGTCACATTAGTACTTTGATAAGTAACAATAACTTGCGAATTTATAAAGTAACATCTTTGCCAAACCACAAACAACTCTTCGGCTTTGGTCGGGTATTATATTTAATCTTGCACATCATTTTGTACTCATGTATTCTTATGTGATGAGTAGGTTGGATTTTGCGAACAGCGATTTCCTTGCTAACATTAAATTGTTTTTAAACCGAGATGAGATAAAAATTGGGAAAATTAGTTGAACATAATTTAATCGTGTCTCGTCTCTCCGTTTCTTTACCGCATTAATCCTATTAATGTCTACTTAGCATGGGATGAGATGGATGCTAAACTCAAGCTTAAACCCTTGAAACAATCCATCCACTATTTGATTTAATGATGTAACAATCAAGACCAATACCAATAAGAAGACCAATTACTATTCACAAATTTTGTATGCTCATCTTCATCTAATTCGTGTCATGAATAAGCCGTGGTCGTGCTTTACGGGTTTTGCATTTGCTACGGGTTTTTCTTTTTGGACTGCGTTAAAGATTTATGCATCAGCATCTCTTTACTAGATTTAGTTAGCGAATCATTGGATTATTAACTAATGAATGAATATTGCACGGGGATGGATGGACGGTAAACAAATATTTAGGACTAAGTATTTAAAACTTGAAGAGGGCGACAATACGCCAGCANAATATTGCACGGGGATGGATGGACGGTAAACAAATATTTAGGACTAAGTATTTAAAACTTGAAGAGGGCGACAATACGCCAGCAAAATGTGGGACCGGCTTGTCTTTAACTTTGCTTTATTGGTTCCTCGGTATGGTCTAATAATGGTAATTTTTGTTCAGACATGTTTGTAATTTACTGACACAGATCTTTCCTCTCCAAACAAGTGAATCGAGATGAATGGGAAATAATAAGTATAAACGGATGGATTTTAAAATGATGAATTTTAAAAGTGGGAGAGCCAGCCAGTCTCACGACACGACTTTTATTGAGGAAAATAAACCATTGTTGATTGTATTTCATGGTGGTAGACTTAGGTAACGGCACGGTGTGTAATATTCTCTGTAGGCCAATAAAAATGAAGTGGTCTTCTATTAAACTAATAAAAAGAAATGTTTGTTAGGTGTGGTGAGGTGAGTAGAAAAAAATTGTGCCGTTTCTTTCAACCAAAGAAAGTTTAACGAAGGGTAATGTAATGGGATGCGGATTAATGTAAATAATTTCCGTTTGGATGGGCATTTGCAAAATATTATTTGCTAGTGGACCAATACTATTGGTGGTTATTAACCAGTGCTTAATGTGCGTGAACTATATAGGGGTCAGCAAATAAATTCGAGAATAACCAGTCTGTAACTAACAATGTTTGTCAATTCACGACATAAAGTTCGAGTGCAAAGTACAAACCAATGTTTACTTGATCAATCATTGCTCATCATTATTCACTGTGCTGTCATTACTAATACAGTGATTTGTGATGTGACTACTATTCACTGTTTGCAAGTAACTCATTGTCAGTGAGTAGTACTCACTGGTGACCTAATAAAATGCAAAATGTTTGATGCGAGATTTCCCATTTTTTGTTACGTTTAATTTAAGAAATAAATCGAAAAAAAAGTTCATGCAATTACAAAACTGCGTCTTCACCAATTAAGTAATTGTTCTACTAATTTGAAGTAAATGCACTTCGTTCATTGTTCTCTTTTCTGAGCTACTGCTTCATCCTTGATGAGTTGAGTGATTGATTGATTAATTGCTTGAATATTTTGCAACCACGTCTATCTAGTTAAGTGCGGAGGGCATTGTTTATAGTAAAAGTTTCGAGAGTAGAATTCAGTAACAAAGGTTTTTGAAATCATGTCAAAATCAACAATTGATCCTCAATAAAAATCCAATTTCATCTTATGCAAATTTCTTTTTGTGCAGTGCAATATTCGCAAATGCATTGTAATGCACCAATGGATGGATTCATTGATTGAATGTTGATTACACAACTTGTGCAGCACAAGTGGAGAAATCTAACAAAATTCAAGTCATTGCGATTGAGCGAAAACTGTAAACCTTTGAAATTGAATGGCATAAAATTATGCACTTTGAAACGCTATTCGAAATTATGAATAAGAAAATTGACCCCTCAATGCTACCATTGACCATCAGTTTCAGCCAAGGAGTTTTTGGACTGATTGAAAAATTAACGGATTTTCACCGATAACCTAATATTTCTTCGAGGTTAGATATTAATTTGTCGGCAGGTGTGACACAGAGACAAGTCCAGCGTCTCGAGAGAGATTTGTCGCCAAATTACACCAAATTTTGGATGTAATTGAATGTAATTAAAGGTAAGAAGGATTTTTAGCAGAGTGCATGGGATTTTTCTGATAGGAATTTGAATTAAAAATAAATCACCTCATAAAATAAAGTGTTAAACTTTACATTACAGCTCAACCAATCAAAATCCAAATATTTTTACTTGTAAAATAACTCATCTGAAATCCTCATATCGTTATTAACAGATAGTAACTGATTTATAAATTAGAAAGGGAGGAGAGGAACAATTTAATAATTCTCACAATCTTAACAAAAATGGGAAGCCATCATTTCATTTTCATCTATTGGGTTCAGGTCACGGAATTTATTAATTTTTTCGCACGTTGTAATATAATTTCAACTGTAATTCACAGATACGCTAGTAGATCGGGTTAAGGTTTAAGTCATAAATGTGTACAAGTTTATGTAAGCTACGTATGTTCTACTTGGCTTTAAGCATGTTAGACTATGGGAACTAACCTTCGCATAGGTGCATGTTTGTGGAAATTACTTATTTCAATTGAATACAAAAATATTTACAAAATGAAGTTCACTCAATTTAATGCGTATTCGTTAAAATTAGCAATTTCTCAAATAATGTAACTAATTCATATCTCAACAATGATTTAAAATTGCTTACTGGGCAATGTCCCATTCGTCCTCGCATATCCGTTGGGTCTCATCTCATCCTCGGTTGTTTCTTAATTCCAAGTATTCATTCTTAGCTCACACATTAATTATAGCTTTATCCCAATCACTGATTAATTATTACTTCCTCATCACTTGAGTCTGATTTTATTCCTCCCGAACTCCCATTAAACCACCGGAAGCGTTAAATAACTCATTGTCTGTCACTAACGAGAGACTCCCTTCTTCCTCAAACTTTCGCTCCTTGCATGTGCAACACCTATAATTTTATCGGTTTTGAAAAATACTCGGAAAATTTCACACACTTCTTGTTTTCTGTATAATTCCGGTACACCTTTTAATTTCTACGCAAACAAATTCCTGAATTTGAATGCAATGTATAAAAGTACAGTTAATTTCTCAGACAGTCAACTTCACTCCACGGTTTTTTCACTTTTCACAAAAAATTTTACAGTACCGTGCCACCGTCGGGCTTAATGGACCGAATACATTGTTATGCAGCCGGATGGACTGTTGTGATTTTGCATTAGGATGACATTCACTAATGCATTGAGCAATAACAATGAAAAAATCTGTCCCGTTGAGTCCGTGGGAAAAGTTATGATTAGTTGCACTTACTTTTAGGCGATGTGCTGAGTTGAGTTAATTTCTGTAAAAAATGTTCGCACTCATCAACATAATGTAATCAGTGACTGACTGCCATTGAACACATTAAGATGTAACGCAACAATTGGCTGAAATTTTGAATGTTTCATCAAAAACTTCGGTAGCTTGAATTTGGTACAGTTACGAATTCAGCGGTACAAGTAATTAGCGAGTAGCTTAATGAAGTCAAATTTTAATGCAGTCAATTCAAGCAAAGACCTTTAATACACTGTATTATGTCGACTTTGCCTAAAAATATTTGCTTGATTCATTTTTCTTACATTAACAATTCAAGTTCAACGCATCTTCATGTGATGATTACATTCAATTAGGTTTAATTCTTGCTACTTTTTTTGGAAATCTCTGGTCCAGAACGAGCAATCAAAATCAAGACGCAGTCAGTTATCTGTGAATGTTGTCGGAGTCTGCAAAACTTTTTGATTTAGTTAGTCTCATCCATTTTCATAAGAAATCATACAACAGATTTCAGTTCAATGGTGTTACTACATTTGTAAAATATTTTCATTCTGCCTCCCGTCTTCTTAATAAGAAGTTCTTATTCTTTGTCTACTTGGAGTTAGTGTTATTTCAGGCTTTGTTGCGTCGTGTCCATCCTCCATAAAATCAAGTAAACTGCCTCAAGTCGAGCTACTGTAGTTTGAAGGAGTACTCCCACCATTAAAATACGTAAAATGCAATAATAACGGGTTCACTTTTTTTTCTAAAAATCACGTTTCATACTTCCTTCCTCCACCGGAATAGAATTATATGTTGTAGAAACACAAGAAAATGCTGCAAAAAAATACGTAAAATGCAATAATAACGGGTTCACTTTTTTTTCTAAAAATCACGTTTCATACTTCCTTCCTCCACCGGAATAGAATTATATGTTGTAGAAACACAAGAAAATGTCTGCAAATAGTCGATGGAAATTTTGATGAAGTTGGTTATCAATACAATTTTTGAACAACTGTTTGAGATTTGGTATTCATCCAGATCATCCGATAGTGGCTCAAAGTTTTCAAATTTGTATTGTTTTTCAATTAAAGTTATTTTTCATCACAATTGTGACACTCCACCTACACAAATCCAGTTCGAAAACTCTTCTTTTACAAATATTCCACTTGTTCCAACTCTTCTAAAAAAACTGAAGAATGCGAAGCCTTCCTTTTCTTGATTAGTGTGTAACTCCACAAAAAAAGTTCGTTGTCTTAATGAAACAATGCAATTTAAAGGGCTGTTGGCTCTCTATGCAAAATTCTTTCACCAAGCCACACAAAGTATTTCAATTTAATTCAACTTGGAGCTCTTCATCCCCCAAATCGTGACGATGTGAGCTAAACAGCGACTAAAATGCAACTGTTGTCTTTTTCTTTACTAGAAAAAGTGAGACATCGGATGAATGGTTGGTTGGTTGTTGCTTCCCTTACCTTACCTCACCTCACCTGCACATTTACTAATATACGGATGTGGAGTGATGTTAAGTTACGTAAATTAAGGTAAGACTTGGTTCTTTAAAGTTGAGCCGCCCCGAGGCAGGAGAGGGAGATAGGCAGAGTAACGTAATGGTAGGTTATTTTACTCTTACGCAAGAAATTATGTACTCTACTTTAATTTAGTGGGCAAAACAATTTTCTTGTGGATACGTTGTTTAAATGCTAACTAACCTCGGAGTATGGTACTCGGTGATGGCACGGCGTGGAGTTAAATGCTTCGGATTTAATGATGGCATTCTTTTTCGATGATTGTGGATACGTTGTTTAAATGCTAACTAACCTCGGAGTATGGTACTCGGTGATGGCACGGCGTGGAGTTAAATGCTTCGGATTTAATGATGGCATTCTTTTACGCGATGAGATGTACATATGTAACAATGAGGCTGGTGGAGTAAAACACTTTGTAGTTTGTATTGTTGTGGAAGAAGTGGAAAGGATTCACTTTCCTTCTTTAGTTTGAGCAGACTTCTAATCAAGGCTTAAATAAAGGGCAAATTACTTTGGGTAGAAGTAAATTGCAGAATTGTAATTGTCAAATAAAAGTGCCCAAACTGGAATATATGTATATTGTGAGATTTCAAGGGTTTCGCAGATCCAGTAGCAATGTTTCAAATCTATAAAAATCTAGTTGGATTAGTGCAGATAAAATTAGTTCAATCAAAACAAGTAAGTTATGAAGGATTATGGACATTGTTTCTAAAAATCAAACCGTTCTGCTTAAATACAAACATGAGCCATATGTTAACGTGCATTTACAAGACAATCCCTATTTTTAATGCAGTTGTGTGACTTAAAAAAGTCAGACCTTTTGAATAAGATTAAATTCATGCATAAGTTAGAAGACGGAGGAGATAAGTGACACTGGAAAAGATAAGGCAAACCTTTAAAGGTTTTGCGTTTCTTAGATTGTGAAGGGTTCACTTCCTAAAAAGAGTGATGCTCCGATGCTGATTGTTGTGGAACAGGAAATGAATGAGCGGGTTAGGGTGATGGAAGAGTTAAGAGTTTGAATTGTAACAAAGCCGATTATTTCCTCCGGTCTGGTTATTTTGGAAGGTTGAGCCTGTTGTACATTTTTATGTACACTTTTTTTTGTTACACCAAACCCGGAATCATTAATGACTTCGAATCCGGAGAACCTTCGAACTCCCATTGTTAAAATTCGGATATCTGCCAGGTGACATTTCCATCTTGACTGTTTCACGTGCCAAACTATCCCTTATACACTAGTCATTCAGGATTACTCACTCTGACGAAGTTTGGATTAAGAAAGTAAACCGTGAAAATCAAACAATACTTTCTAAATCTCAAAAGACAATAGTTTATAATCCCAAGCCTTCATTCAAACATATTACATTTATCCTATTCTGTACGAGCTCATAGTTGGACAAGACAGATTTGCTGACAACTCTTTATTTCAAGAAATTACACACTTGACAACTTCATTATTTGGTTAGATGAGCTTTGCAGAATGTTGTAAATACTTTTACATTTTCATTCCATAACCAGATTTCTACTTTAATCCATTTTATGAAATCTTGTCGATGGGTCAGTTATTAAATTGTTTCCAAGAAATCCATCTCACAAAACTTAACACCACCTCAAATCACAATTATGTATCTGAGCTGCC
>JAAXNX010003133.1:0-11444 GCA_036491905.1 Folsomia manolachei
CAGACGTTGCTCAATTGTTCCTGTGATCGATTTAGCGTTTTCACTTAGCAAATTAGTTAACACGTCAATGGTGATAGGTGCGGCTCCACTCATGTTGGTGGCATTTTGAGGCATTGTTGTTGAGGCTATATTTATTTCACAGTCCGGGTCAGTAAACTTTAACTTTTTTGCAGTTGCAGATATTCTTTTTGATATTCTTTGTCGCTTTAATCCAGCAACAGGAGTTTTCACTACACTTTTTGGAGTTTTAACTGACTTATTTAGTGGTTTAGCAACTTTGTTAATAGTGAGCGTCACAGTGTTTTTCTTTCTACCCATTAGTATTACTTATGTAGAAATGTTTGGGTACCTTAGAGGTTTTTACAGACCCAACCTTCCACAGTGAGAGCCAGAATGAGAAAGCTTAATCTAGTTTTTAGTTAAATAAATGTAAACGGTTTTTGAAACTCCGTCTTCATCAATAAAATAGTTACTGTAGAACGATTGTTGAAAAAAATGCTTGGTTTTATCATTGAAAATATGTTTTTAACAATTATGTACACTTTTAAGTACAACTCGCACAATGCAATTTTTCAACATCAACCGACACCAGAGCAGTAATGGTATAACTGAGCATAGTATCATAATAAGTTGCTTTTGTAGAACCTTCTATGTAAAAAAACCGAAACCCAAACAATCCCACATTTATTCGTACACCTTGCCCAGCTCTTATCATTCTCGTTACATACTTCAAATCTTTGCTGTAGCGTGCATGATATTTCCATGCATGAAATTTTATGAAACATTTGCTTGATTTGTCAAAACGAAACTTACGCGAGGAAAGCTGCGATTCATAGCTCTTCCCAAAATTAAAGGTTTGAGCAAAACTGTGTCCTACAAATACCAGTAATACGTCGGAAATAACACAAAATGCAGATGTAGCCATAAAAATTAAGATCATTAGAGAATTGAAGGTGACTTTTGTGGGGTCGTTCTGAAATTATGGGTGAAAGTTTTATTCCTAATAAAAATAGAACAACAGATATAACCAGTTTCTAAATACTTATCGCATTGTAGATACATATTTAACCGTAAAAATTCAAGCACAACTTGCACAATGTAATTTATCCACATCAACAGACATTAGTGCAGTAATTGTATAACTGAGCATGACATCATAATACGTAGATTTTGTAGAACTCTGTATAAAAAAGAACCGAGACCCAAACAATCCCACATTTATCTTTACCCCTTGCCTTGCTGCTATCATTCTCGTGATCCACTTCAAATCTTTGCTGTATCGTGCATGATATTTCCATTTCCAAATCACCTCCTCCCCACCCAACCAAACATTTATCATGATTGGCATCATAATATTCAAAATTATCTGAATCCCGATGGATACCGACGGGAAAACGAGAAAAATTGGCATTGGTATTATCTGAGACATCTTAATTGTCACAAAATTAAATGTGACGCATCAAGAATTATAAATTTTCAAAGAAAATCTTACGCGAGGAAAGACGTAATTCGTAGTCCTTCACAAAATTAAAGGTTTGAGCAAAGCTGCCACCTACAAATGCTAGTAAAATGTCGCCAACCACACAAAATCCAGACGTAGCAACAACAATGAAGTTAACAATCAAACTAGGAAAAGGAACCGAAACTAGGCCAAATAGTTGGAGGACAATTATGCTGAAAGTGGGCAGAAGTGCGAGTATGACGGCAATTAAAGTGGAGCAAGCCCAAGGTAGCATTTTAGTTGAGATTGGATTATGTATCAATTTCCCCGTGGTAGGACTCCAATCTATAGGATTTCTCCATAGGAACGAATTGAAGTATGCGAACCGATCCAAAGATTTCCACATCAACCGAGTCACACCCATTTTATCTAAGGAAATGAAGACGTGTAAGATTCCTGGCTGAATAGAGATGTACCTAGACAATCGTGTACTGTTCTAGAAATTGTTATTGAATGTCGCAAGGACAACTATTTAAAAGCCACGTATTATATAACCGAACAAAAGCCGTTTCCGTACCAACTTTGTGGTAGATAATTTAATTCATTAGCATTCTCTGCTGAGGCAAGCACGCCATGTTTCTCATAAGATAGCATTCGTGTCTTGTTTACTAGAGGATAATATAATTTAATCTTTTCGAAAGCATTGGGTATGTAACTATGAAGCAATGTGGTGTGTGGTTTAAGCAACAAATGCTGTTAGCAACTTCTCTAATGTCATGAGTTATATATAAATTTAAAGTTCTTGGTTAAAAGTTGTTCAATATTTTAACTGACAGAATCTGACGAAAACATTCACCTGAAGAAATCCAAAGGAATAAGAAACAACGAGGTTCGCCTTTGAAGTTTTTGGTAAAATGATTTAATTTGCCTTTACATAAAGTTGAGCAAAAATATTTACAAATTTGGAATACGAAAACGACTGGATCTGTATTGTGGAATGGTAAGGCATGATACCCATAAACAGACAAAGGTACATATCACTTCGCCTTTGGCTTAGGTTCAAAATGCGAATTTGTCCAAAGATTTCCACGTCGACATAGTTAAAACTCCTTTTGATGTAAGGTTCGGGCTGAATTATTATAGCGGTGGACCTAGACGGTTGTTTTAACCTCCTGTTACGAGGTAGTTACGAGTGTTACAAGAACTTTTCGGTACCAAGCTACTAATATGTGATAGATAGTATAATGAATTATCGTTTTTTGTTGAAGCTGGGCATTTTTCATATAAGGGGTTTTAATCCATGAATAATTTAAAGAGTTTCCAATATCAAACAGTTCGCCAAAAAGTTCGTCAATATCAACTGGCACAAGTGGGAGTATTCCTGTACCTGCCAACATTTGGCATTGTCGCTCATTTTTTCGGTTGGGTTACAGTTCCTCTACCCAGTTTAATGGATGTGATCCTTCTCTCGGTTTCTTCTTTCTATGTATTAGGCGATACTTTGACCCTACTTCTATTAGACATTCCTGTCAAATCGCTCAACTTTTTAATTACTAATAAATCACAACTTCGTCACAGTAAAATTAAATTTATAAATTTACAAAATTAAGTAAATGATTAAAGGTTTTATTTTTTTTTGCAGAATTTCTCACTCTCCTCCAAAAAAAACTGGCTTTGATTCATTGTTGGAACTTTTCTAAACATTAAGGCAAATCCGCTGAAGAAAATAAAAATTGAAAATTAAACCAATCTTGCCGAACTAGTGAGTAAATGTCCGAGACGAATTAAAACATAGAAACTTATAATTGTTCCAAAGCCAAAACCACACAGAAAAAAGAGTCCCACGATTCAGCAGTGGCTAGTCTGACCCGAACCTGTATTCGATTGTACCAAGTCACCCACTTTTTAATTTGGCTAGTATTGGATTTACTGGGTTGAAATAAAAGGCCCAGATTTTGTATTGATGTCAGTTTCTTGTAAAATATGAAAGCAAAATGAAACAAAGAACTAGTTTAGTTGTACGAGTTCATAACAAAAAAACATTATGGATGTAACTGAGAAACCAGCGGGTTAGTGGGGCAACAATAAAAGAATGTGCAGGGATATTCTTGACCAAATATAAAACCGGATCTAGTTCTAGAAGCACTGTAATTGCAACTAGGATTGGAACAGAGAAATATGTGGACATCGTGGACGGAAACAGAAAGACTTTTCGGCGGATGTCTGATATGAATTCCAAATCGCTTCGATTCTGTAAGGAAGGTTATATCTTAGTTTTCTGGCGGACGTAACTTTTTAAAAATTTTACCTGTTCGTATTTCGTCTTCCAAATCGACGGCTTCATTACAAATTATCAACAATGAACTTCGCCTCTCACCGATTCCAATCATATAATAAATATATCCGAGAAAACCACAAACTGCTGCACATGCCAGCCAACCCGAAAAACGGTAACTTTTTAAAAACAAATCGCTATAATTTTCGGAAGGTTTTAGATGTAATATATGAACCGTTTTTGATACTTTTAGTCAATATTTGATGATGGCGACGAGATTAAATCGAAAGGAAAATTTTCGTTTGATGTTCAAATAAACGTTGACTGGAAATCTTTAAAATACAAATCCGGAATCTTTGAAACTGTGTAAAAAAGCGCAGATGACACAATTCGTCTAAACTAAACTAAACACGATTTCTGGATTTGTGACACTTTTTAATTATTTATTTTCACTCCATCCCAATTTGAGCGTTACAATTTACAAACATTGTGCCGTGAACGTTGGGTAGATTCACGTCCACAAATATTGGAAGGTAAGGGAACGAGTATAATATTTACAAATTTAATAATTTAATATATAACATTCTATTATTCTATTTTTATTTCTATTTATTTCTATTACTCTATTATTTATATAACATTCTACACCTTATAATCTTTTATTTTAACTTTTGACTGAGGAAGATTCTAGGTGAAATTTTCTTCCAAACGATGATTAGAACCAACAATGTCCAATTTGTAATATAAATTAAAATCTTGCAGACTTTCATTCGATAAAGAATTCATCTACAAGCAAGAAACTCAGACCACGACGAAAAAAATCATCGCCAGAAAACGGATTTACCGCAAACCTGTCCTCATTTTTCATTTTATGTCCCCACTTCAATCAACGCCTGGCTCGTTCTCAAATGTAAAATTTGTTACAAAACCTTCGCACCCAACAAGACATTAACATTTCACAAGAAAAAGAGCTGGCTCTGCTCACTGCTACGTACAAACAATAGACAACCTAGAAAAGCTGGGCTTTTTATGAGAGTGATCTGCAAAGTTCCTGGGGAGCTCAACGAGTAAAAAAGAGCTCAACATCACCAAAGTGGCGGGATATTCGAGCATCAAAGCAAACTCAAACAGTTTGCGCTATGTAGTATGACCTACTGATACTTTTATAAATAAAATATTTCTCTTTGCAGACGCCACGTTGCAGTCCACTCCGAGCAGAAATTGTAAGGATTAAGGAAAACTATGCCACCTGAATTATTGATTGTTTGTGACACAAAGAAAAGATCTGTTACTTTTGTGTGATGAATAAAGTTTTCTTACAGATAATTGTAAAATAAAACTTACAAATAACAAATTAGAGTGTACCTGCTGTGGGGATTATTTGAATATTTTTTATTTACGAGGAAGTTTTTATTTTATACTATTAGACACTCTCTTGTGACATGTCCAATTTCAAGTTGGCAATGGAATCCGTAATTTTAACTTGAAGTGTTGTAGTATCTCTCATTGTGCTTGGTCTTGTCAAATCCTTTACATATTGCTTTATTTGTTTCCTCAAAGTTTCAAAATACTGAAGCAAATCCACCTTGTGTTTTGCTGGTATTCCAGATCTTCGTTTAAAGACTCGTATTCATCTTGGAATGCCACAAAAAATCGCAAAATATTTACAAAACAGCTTATCCAATCCCATAAGTACGAACTTGTTTACCATCAACATTGTAATACTGCAGAATTTGGGGGTCAGATTCCATAATTTTCATTAATCTTTTGACATCACGATTAACAAAGTTTTTTTACAATCTTCGCGAAAATCGTTTAAATCCATTTAATACTTTCCCAAGTAAAGGCGGACTATTGGGAAAGACAAAATTTAGCATAAAAGTCAAAACGTGGAAACATGGCTTTTTCAAAATTCCGACCTGTTTTCCTGCTCCAAGTTTGAAACACCACAGAATAAATGCTGATATCTCTCCAACTATTTGTGTTTTCTCGTGGTCGGCCAAACGTCAAGTCACTCGTCTTATTAGTGTACCAAACAACAGGAGCAATTAGATTGACATGAACTTCCTTAAATTTCTTACTGAGCTCGCTGTCCCAGTAAATGGCAGTGGATGCAAAAATATTGAAACTTCCTCCCCCACTGAAATTGCAGTTACTCAAGTATTCATTGTCCAACCTCTCGATTAAATCAGAAAACTTGAGTAATGTAGTCTCAACCCAGAGATAGAGGGATTGTGAGCTACCCACATATGACCTGGAGCACGTGGTGGAAAGAGTTGCCAGTTTGAGGAGGAGCGTGCTTTGCATATCTTGCCATGCGCTGGAATTTACTGAATTATCCGCACCTACTCCATTCACAGTTGATAAGATTGTTGAGATAAGAATGAAGTAGAACATTGTTACAAGATGCAGTTCAAGGAAAGGATCTGATTTTATGCTGTCTCAGTGGAAGCTTGATACTGTTTAGAGCATGAATGCTCGAGAGAGTGATGGATTGTGGGGAGTCAATTTATTGTTGCTCAAATTTTGGATTAGATTGGATTCAACTATTTAAGGGTAGCATGCCATTACGCCAATCTCAAAAAAGTAAAGCATCACCAACTGCATAACAACAGAAAATAAACAAATTTCATGACTATATATGCAACTGTTTATTTGTAAATTACTCAAAATGGGTAAAGGATTAAGACTAATTCATTTATTCCTTAATAATAAAACCAACAATGACGCGTTTTCATTTAGAGTGGATTCAAGCTGGTTTAATTTACAAATAACAATAAAAACCACCCTTATACAACTCATCTCTACTTCAACAGCGTGCCATTCACCACGTATTCACATTTGTCTCCCATCTCCGTAAATGAATGAGTCTGCTATCAGACTTCTAAGTAATGAATGAACAGGGCAAGTAACTTTTAAATTTTTAAGGCAAACAAGTTTTCTTATACAGCTCTGGATGCACTAAAAAGTAAACTTGTTTCTTAATTAATTCTTTAGATAAGTTTATTTGCAAACAAAATAAATACCAAATAAAGCACTGTTAAGGTTTCACAGAATGTTATTATTAGCGTCAGCGTATTTTTGTAATCACTTCTTCCTCCCGTCTGTCCGCCACATCTATAACTTTTGAGCGACTTGACATTTCTCAAATCTGACATCGGGAAAGTAGCATTGATCTCCCGGAAATATTCAGGGGATACTTGGTCTAACGACAAGTCACGCATTTCCGACTAAGCCACATTTTCACATAATTATCTTATTGTTTTGCTTTTTCTGTGCTTTTTGTGAAAATGTGTGAGGTTTGGTACTAATTATGAAAGTCTCAAAATGAAAAGTAACAATTATTTTTAAAAATTTTCCAATTTTTTAATTCACATCTCCCAGATTTCGGCTCCCATTATTTTGAAATTTTTAAGCGTGCATGTTGAGTAGTCCGAATTACACCAGAACTTTGTTAACGATTCAAGAACTCGGTTATGTTTAACAAGGTCGCTCAAACATCGCTTTAAAATCCTTGTGTAATATTTTTTAGCTATTATTTCTCAAATAGGAAATGAAACGGAGTGTCGTGCGAAAGAAAAACAGAGTTGGAGCTGTTGGAAAGTAACGTTAAGTTTATTGACAGTTAAAAATCTAGGTACAATTTTATCAATGATTTAGTTTTCTCCACGCAGTATCAAGTCCTGTATCTCTTCCTTTTACTTTACGGCTTTTAGAACATGTTCCTCCACACAACAAATCCGGGACGGAGAATGAAAATCATGCAGAAACTTTCTCTCAGTTTCAGTGATCATCTCTCTTTCATTCCGAGACAACCACTGCAAACATAACTCTTGGAAAATTGAGATACCTCGTCGTATTTTGATCTTCTTTTATTTCTTTAATGAAATCATTTTCTAACGATTACTCCTTGTTTTTAAGATACTTAAAATATTTAACAATTCTGACATGTTTCTCACAATTTTCATGTTTCTGGCTTTAATGAAATACTTGTAGAGAATCCATTGCATCCAACATTAAAATTTTGGTGGCAAAATCAACCTTCCAGTATAATCTGCATTTGCTTGCCAATTTTTTTTATTTTTTTATAAACCGGCCACATCATCAAACTAGTTACCCAATCTCCAACCAGGATAAGTTTTTTATTAAGCAGAACAAAAATAGAGGTTTTATCACCCTCCAGTTCTCAAATCAGCATCATCCACACTAATTATTTTATAAAGTTTTGAACATGCCGATCTGGGATGCTAATAATAAAATAAATAACACAATCCAAAACCTCATTAACCAGGCAACCGAACTCCCTGTTTCCTACATACCTGGTTCTGCTAACACATCCCGGGAACAATAGAAATAGGATAGCCTCTAATCTAGCAACCCTCCCATCAAAATACGTCTCATAACCTTCAGTCTGAGCAATAAAATCCTTCACCAACTTTCTCCCAGCTTCAGTTCTAATCTCGTTTTCACTTCACAATCACTCTTATGAGCCAATCTCTGGGAAAATTGAGAACTTCTTAGTCAATTATGTCATTTTTTAACTTCTATTTGAAGCCATTTTAATCTCAACAATAAACAAGTTTACGGATATTCACCATGCCCAAGTCCAACAAAACCTCGGCGGCTGACCAATCCAGCAATTCCGCCGCAGTAAAAATTAATATTGTCACCAATCAAATATTGAATGGAGGTGGTAAAGTTTTGGAAGATTTTGGAGACAATGGAAACATTTCTAAGCACTCTCTTGCATGGACCATTGTTCTCGTTTTCGCGTACGGAGTAATATTCATTGTTGGCGTGATTGGTAACGGGATAGTGGTGTCTGTTCTGCTGTTGCGATCTGAAATGAAGACGGTGACTTATGGATTCATTCTCAATCTGGCTGTGGCGGATTTGATGGTCATGATTTTCTGTGCAGCTCCCGCACTTCTTACCAACATTTTTATACGTGAGTAAAATTTTTATTGTGTTCACATAGCAAGTATTTTAAGTAGAAAATTAATTATATATTTGTAATTCAACTGGTAACACGTATTATTACACGGATTGGCAGTGACCATTACTTATTTTTTTCCCAAGAGAATGTCTTTCGGATTATTTGTAAAATATGAAATCGTGTGCTAGTTGTTTCGGCTAGGCGCGACCTCACGACAGCTCAGGGGTTACAGCGACTTGAACTTATCACGACTCAAAACCGAAATAGTGCGGGTGCATATAGGGAGGCTCCAAATTAATGAAAACTGTCCCTATCGTGTGACCTAAAGGTTGTAAGGCTTTAAACTGTCTTATACTGATGAAGACTCACACAAATATTCAAGAAATTGACGGCTCTAACACTCAAACAATTAATTAACAATTTAATGAAATTTATTGAAGAGGAGCAATGTTGATTCAACCATGTACAGAATGAGAATGATACAACTTTTTTAAAGAACTGAAGGCCACGAGGCTACACACTAGTACACACTTAACTGATAAGAGGGCGCTGCATGTCAAATCGCTAACAACTAACTCCCTATACTTTAGGATAATGAGACTCAAAACTGTGACTCCAAAAACCCTAAATCCTAAGTATATTATAACAAATTTTGTAATTCTAACTTTGCGAAGCTATTTACCACATATGTCTACTTTATTTAACAAAAGAAAAGGACCACTTACTAGGTAATTAACACTAAGATTCTAATCTTTAGACGCATATATAGCACACTATTCCACCGTGACTCCAAATCTGTATTCTAAGTATATTACAATAAATTTAGGAAGTCTGACCTATCCAAACTAATAACTATATATATCTGTTCTAATTAACAAAGGAAAAAGAACCACTTACTTGGTAATTAACACTATGATTCTATAAAATAAACTTCACTTTACATATCTCCCTCGACAGCCTAGAACCGGCGTACAGAGATCAACGTAACCACAAAACCCCTCAATTTACTTTATTCACAAAGCCTGCATTGACTAAGCTTCGAATAAACGTTTATTTCCCAACATAAAAAATATTATAAATTAAGGATTATTACTGTATTTGAACAAATTTCAGGAATCTCAAAATTCCTTCCTCCTTCACAATCCCAGTATACATCATACAATAATTTCATGTACTCAAACCTTACTTTGTTCCAGATTGACTACAATATTTTGTGACTTGTTTCCCTTATTATAGTATTCCCTGTTGACATCTTTTTCCAATAGGGCTAGCTCATTTTGGAACGAGGACAAGTACAAATCCGCTTCCGAGGAGGAAGAAAACATGTCCGAGTGGATATGCACACTCAAGTCAATTTCATCCCCGTGTGAAAATGGGGTCAAAATTATGCCTACAACAAAACAAGGCACTCATTAGTTTTAAAGTCAGATGTCACAAAGAGTGGCGATAGTTTGTTTTCACTTACTTTGAACAGAGTGTCTGAAGTTATCAAGGATTGTGGAGGATTCTAAATTTATAAAATAATGGGCAAGATATTTACAAATCAAATCCACATCTAACTCACGATTTAATTCACGATCGGTTGACTCTAGCTTACCATTCCCACGTTCTGGTGGAAGCACAAAAAATAAGTTTGTTATCCTCACATCCGTAAGGGTGTACTCTTTCGAGTAAATAAGTGGGTTCAACATATTCAGCGAAGCAAATAGTCTGCCACAACTCTGGCTTTTTGTCTGAAAAAGACTAACATCCGGGAGAATAGGACTCATCAAAACCGTCAAAAGCGCCCCAGCTCGTCCCGTCTCTGACTTTTCAAAGTGTTCCAATTTGTCTTGTATGGCTTTAAGATGGGAAAGTGGATCAGATCCGAGTAATGGGAGGGTTAATATGCAGGTTGCTCTGAAATTTTAGTCAAAATTTGTACAAAATTTACATCATTCCAACGATTCTTAAACAAATTAGAGCACCAATCCATCTTACACATGATTACAAAAATGTCCCCGATCCGCGGGATGGTTTGGAGCCGGGATCGGATAAATTGTTATCATTTCTCCATCGTCCCAACCCTCCGCACTCTTGTCTTTTTTTGACAGATCCGTCGCCACATTTGTCAGAGCCCTTATTTGAAGATACATCAAGATCGGACTAATCCTAACCCCAGTCTTGACCGATATCTCTTTAATCTTTCTCCCATCCACAGTTCCCTTGGACCAATACGTTTCCAGAGGTAGCGGAGACAAGGGTGTGACAGAGCGTCGATTTTTTAGCACTTCCCAGATCACTTTTCCCAGGAGCAGGGGACTTTTCAGAAAAACTAGGACCTGGATAAAAATTACAATGTTTAAAAAAACTCTTCAAAATTGAAGTGAAAAATTGCATATTTCTAAAAATTCCGTGTTTTCTAATTAGCAACATTATTTGCGACTACCTTCCGTCTCACCCCAATCTCCACCGCATCCCTGGTCACCTTATAGCTTCCCTTATTCTGGACCAGCTTATCAATGAGCCTCCTAATCGAGTAAGAGTCCACCAGTCCATGACTCATTTTAAAAAATAGCGTACTTTTCCCATCCTGAGAATTATGCAGTAACACAATTTCCCAGAGAGGTTTCTCCTCCCTGAGTAAAAAGTCATCATTCCGCCCCACCCGGAAGTATGCATCATTTTCAGACTCTTGCTCCGAATTCCAGGTTTCCTCCCGAAAATGCTCGTCCAGTTCCAAAGACACCACTTTTCGGAAGCTGAATCCGGCGATGGAAACAAAAATTGAGTGAAATACTGGAAACTGGACA
>JAAXNX010003134.1:0-11436 GCA_036491905.1 Folsomia manolachei
TCACGATATCCCGAGTAAAAAAATAGGCTCTGCTGCAGATAACCACGACCAGTAAATGGGTCAAAACCACTGAATTTGTCTTCATCCTTTGCTGACGGGAGTAGGGCGCAAGTCTCAACGGATAAAACGTTGGTCGGACAACTACTTAAGATAGAGGTTGGGACGTTGTACCTCGCATAGATTTCGGGAAATACTACAAATGCCAACCTGTCATGGTTGTTAAAGTTTAATTGATTATTAGTAAGTTATTTATAATTTGATTAACTTCCGAATATCGACTTATTCGACTCACGCTAAGATCGTTTGAATAATGTTTATCGTCACCACGGTCCTCAGCCAGTGGAAATATATCGCAATGCCGATCCCATATCTGCCGTGAATCATACGGAGGTCATTCTGCCATAGGTAAAACCTTCTGAAGTTGTCACGCAATCTGTCGTGAAGCTGCCAACGTAAGTAACATAACATTTAGTAAGGTGAGCATCGACATGTTTCAAGCAGGTTGTGTATCAAATCCACCTTAGTCAAATATATGGTAATTGCATCCTTGCAAGTTCGCTTATTCTCGAGAAGTTCTCCTTCTAGCTTTCCATGTTTAACGAGTTCAGCTTTATGGAAACGTTTCGCTTCCATGTGATCCGCCAATTCCCGAATGGCTTTTCTATAAAAATCAGTCAAAACTCGTAATTATTGAGGAAGGTTACACAAACGGATAAGTTATCGGCGATAACTCCATCCTTATTCAGGAAATATGTCCGCTTACAGCTTTCTCAGAAAAGTAATTGGCTTCCTATTAACCTCTGGCTCGACGACACTCTTCCGCGATTTACCGGGGCCGGCGGTAAGATCTGCCAAACTTTTCCGTGCTCTTGATTTGTATCGTTTATCATTGTAAAATCTATTCTCCATGTCCTGTAACATAAGTCATATTATTTTTTAAATCCAAAATTACTAGACTTTTTTTACACGCCACCCACATTGTACAAAAAGTTATAAGCCGTCTTTTCATCAAAGGAGCCTGCGGCACGTTGTTGCCTAACGGAATTTCCTAGATGCATAACGTCTCCACTGTTTTCCACGGGTACACCTGATAAGCCAAGGATTGTTGAATCACAGGAAATTATGCCACTTACTAAAATTACAAACAATTTTTTTGTACTCACCAATATTTGATGGCAACGCCAGATGAGCCCCTCTCTTCCATGCTTCAAAGGTCGCCGCCTTCATGATATTACTGAACAGTAGAGGATCTTCCATGGAATCTTCATGATTTCCATCGGAGCCAAATTTCCTGAATTTATAAACATTCGAACCATCACGAATCCGGTACACGTCCGCACCTAGAGTTCCTCTCTTATGTTTATGCTTATGAGAAATTTTATTGGCGTCAGTAGTTGCGTCATGGAGAACGCTGGTAATGAAATCATGATGATGACTATCCTTTGGCTTTAGACCTGAATCCAGATATGTCACACTCTTCCGATGGGCCAGGAGACCTCCATGTTTTTTAACTGCGTCTGGTTCCTGTCCATGATGAGAGTTTGTAGTCTCTGGAAAAACTTTACTCTCCTTCTGCCCACTCTCCCGTCGTTCTGAAATAAGCGATTTTTTAACAATTTAGTTTACTGTATGAAATGAAATGGCACCCATTACAAAATACCTGATTTAATCGCTGTCGATGCTGTGGTGGGTGTGGATGATTCCGTTTTTGCAGGAATAGATCCCTTTGAATTCTTTGGTGTAATTTGGGGTGCTGGTGGTGGCGGGGGACTAGTTTGGTTAGGGGAGGAATTGGTGTCCTTGGGTTTGGGGAGGTCAGCTGTAGGTTTTTCTTTCGAAACCTTTTTAGGATCACCAACAGGTTCAACATCAACAGCGACATGTGCCGGTTTTTGTTTGGGTTTTTTCTTTGATTTCGACTTCGGCCTATTTGGATTCCCTACATGCGGAGAATAATTAATTCAGATTCATAACCTTCACTGAAGGTCCTTCAGCAATTAGTGTAAAAATTAAATTTACCTCGTTGGCTGCCACCACCTCCACCTGTTGGATTCGGCTTGTTAGAGCCACCACCTTGATTTTGACCACGGGAATTATTTGGGCGCTGGTTTTGACTCATGATAAGTACAATTTGAAGGAGGGACGCCATGAAGGCTCGGAAGAGTACAAAACGCAAGGATGATACAATAATTTCATTTTATTTCTAAAATAAATTTGTTATCCATGGGTGTTGACGATTCGGGTGTATGGTGTCTATGGATTTTTAAGCACTTTTCCTTTGCATTTCGTGCATGTAAAATTAAGCTTGACGTAAACGTAAAGGAATTGCAAAATATTTATCAAATATTTCATATAATTCATTGGAATTGGTTCATACATCCTATATGACTTAGCCCATATCTACAAGGAAAACGATTTTTACTACAACAAATCATTACACTGTATATTACTGTGAAAATAATTTATTTTATTTTACAGATGGACACCTAATTTAGTAAGTCAGGAAATACATGCATTAAAATTAGGAACAATTGAAACAACGCAGCAATTCGAGCATCTCAAAGTCGTAAGCAAATCCGGATACTGTCGCAGTCACAGAAGCCATCAGCGCCATAAGTTACACGAGTAAACGACCAAACTTGTCAAATTTAAAGGTGAGAGCAATCAGTGTAAAACAAAGAACGGAGGATTGTATGCTGTTTTACAACAATTTCGTCGCAATCTAATGGGAGCAAATCGAGTAGTTAGTGAATCTTTGTAGTCGAGTGAGTGCATCATTACTTGCAAACAATGAAGGAGGAAATAGGTGAATGTGATTTTGAAACCCCCTCACTCACATAACCCTCGGGTTAGAAATTCATACAACATTCCATTGTAAATGAATAATTGAGCCAGCAGATGGGAACTTGATTGGATTCCTGAGGTAACTCTGCAAGCCACCCATGGATTATGGAATACAATGTCCACGTGTTTGGATTATGCGAAATACAACGATCATTGTAGACGCGTGAAATTGTTACATATTATGGGGAAATGTTGAGGAGAGGGGAATTCAATGCATGTTTATGGGTGTAATATGTAATGCCTTTGAAATTAGGGGCGGCGGATGGAAGGGAACTTAACTTTCTTCTCTAGTTATTTGGACGTAATAAATGGTCACATGACATGAATTTCAATGGCTCAGTAGAATATTACATAACATCACATCACACTTATTCAAATGATGATGATTATGTATGTAAGAGAAATCTGGCTTCACAAAGAGCTGTTTGGCTTGTTTTTAGTTCATTCAAAGTACAAATTCAATTCATAACTAATATTGTCACTATGAATTTCTTTTGTTTCATTTTCTCGTTCATACAAGCACACTGGAGCCCGCTTAGTATTTTGGCTATTCTGTATTTTAAAACAATAACTTTGACAGTTTTAAACATACTTATAAATTGTAAAAAAATGAACAAATAGTAAATGTTAAGGAAGAGAACTGTGTATGAAACTGACGACCCGTACTAATCCAAATTCTACCTTCATTTTCAATTACCTAGCACTTTATTTTTTAACGAAAGCTACTCTGAAATGTCAAATTCAGACGTTTACAATAATTAATAAATTGCAGGGTAAATACGACATTCTGTATTTGAGATATTCGCTGCTGCTTATTAATTTTCAAGAAATATGTATCGAAATTAGTAACTTGGCAGGAGTACAGAATTTGAGCCAGACATTTCAAGGAAATTCTTGTTAGTTTCAACTAAATTAACGTTTTTAATTAGATCGTTTCCGACTGAANGCTGCTGCTTATTAATTTTCAAGAAATATGTATCGAAATTAGTAACTTGGCAGGAGTACAGAATTTGAGCCAGACATTTCAAGGAAATTCTTGTTAGTTTCAACTAAATTAACGTTTTTAATTAGATCGTTTCCGACTGAATTTGTTTTGTTATTTCAAATCCTTGTATTTGCTTGCTTACTGGATATTCACTAGTGAATTTTTTAGTTTGATGTATTGTGACACGACGATCAACCCAGCCGTAAAATTCAGCAAAATGTTTAATTTTAAGTCAACTAATGGAGGCGAAGCTTAGCAAACACAATCTAAACTTTTACACAGGACGAAAAACAAGTCATCGTTAATGAGTTCTAGGGAAAATATTTAAACAATTTTTACTTCGGAATTGTGTCGGATGAGCGGAACCGTATTACTAGGAATCGCCCAGACCCAGCTAAAATCCTTCACATATTCCGTGTGTAAAATTGGTACAAGTACAACTTATCGTACAATATAATTAAATTGAAATGACAATAATTTTGTCAATTATGCCATTTTCAACAGTTTAACGAAATTGATCATTTGGTAATTGCGATGTTTTTTTTACATTTCCGACAGAAATAAATAGCATTCCCAAAACCGCCTTGATTTAAGTTAAGTCAAACATTAAATTAGAATTTGATTCCTCAACCTGAGGAACCCCCCCCCCCATCCCCACTGAGAAAAGTCAAGTGTTGGAGTTATATTTGGGAGAAGTCTGATCCTTGAATCTAGAACAAGACAATTTTAACTGTAAATGGTCCTTCACATGGTCTCCCGGAAATTGCTTTCTGTTCCGTTTTAGCTTGGAACTTGGAAGCGTTTTATCTTATAATCAAAATTAGGATCCTCGTCCAATCTCCTCCATCCAATGGGAAAAGCAACATTCTGTTTACTGACATCAGATCATTCGGGTGTCTGTTGGTAGGCATGCATGGCTCAAATCAATTAACTTTGTAGCTCTCTTATCCTCTTCAGTTACGAAATTGGTCCCACTGCGCCCTACTCCAAAATTGTTTATCGGTCTGTGACAACTAGAATATACTGTAGGATTACCAGTGCGGAGTTGGTTTGTTAAGGCGTGTGTAACCTTGAAAGATCTCGTTTGATGTCAAGTACCAGGTTTCTTGAAAAATTTATCCTGTTTTTAATTTTTTTAAGTAGCGAAACTGTATCAAAATTCGAGTAAAGAAGCGACAAAATTGATCCAGGTTCCATGCGGAAATTGAAAAGCAATTGTTGATGGGATAAATAACCAAAATGTGTCTCCATCCACCATCTTATTTCTGATTACGGTTGGAATAAAACAAGGGAATGAAGGAAATATAAATATTTGTGATTCTCATTGAAAGATACGTAGTTTCTTTTTGGTTCAAAAGCGTGTTTCGTAGTACGGTAGAGCAGGAATTATACACTCAATAACTTCCTTCACCAGCATATCTAATAATCAGAACACTAGGAACCGTGTGCACACAGGATAATATTAGCCAGTCACCCTTGGAACTTTCCTAATATATTTTTTCTTTGGGTATTTATTTCAGCCATCCCTAACCAACTGTAAGAAGGGATCAGAACCTGCAGGGAAACAATTTACACATACGAATTACTAGGTACACTACCCATGCAGGAAAGAAAGTAATAAATTTAATGGAATTCTGATTAAAAATTATACTGCGTTCAGCTAATTTCTAATAAAAACTTCAATTTGGGGGTAAAATTGAAAAATAGCCACTTTGGTAAAAGCAATAGAAAATGGCTCCAGGAAACACTTCAGTTAGCAAATATTCCCAGTATAAAATTTATAGGACTCCTTCGTTTTCACACTCTTCTCTCTTCTCCTGGGAGAAAATTGTTTCTGGTGCAAGTGGCTCCTCATACCAAACCAATACATCATTTTTCTTTACGGGTTTATGATGTTGGTCTGGTAGTTTGGTTCTCCAGAAATTTCATAAGAAATACTTTGTCGCGTAATTTGGGCACAACTTCAGTGGTTGTATTCTTACATTGGTAATGGGTGAATGCATTCAATTTTTCTGATGTTCTTTGAATTTCTACAAAAAGACCAGCGTTACAGAGAAGTAAAATTCCGATGAATAACACGGTAACTATTATCATTAGAATAACTGTGTTTGCCAAAAAGTAAATCTGTTAAAATCAATCTTCGAAAAGATCCCCGCAGAAACTCAGTTTCCGAAACTGCAATGCTGCAAATATTTTGCAAGGAAGGCGACAGTATTTTTTAGTGAAAGTACGGAAATCATGGTGGCAGAATAAATATTTTATTGTCACATCTCTCCACTATACTTGTTAGCAAGTCAAAGTGCTTTCCGTTCCATTTGCCCACTGTGACAACTACGGAAGCCAAGCATTTTTTTGTATACTTTACTTTTCTTACAGATCTACTCATTCTTAACATATATCTAATGTTTGAATCCAGTACAAGTAAATCCTGTTGTACCACCTAAATTTTTGTACATAACCATACAAATAGAAACGATTTTTTACTCCGACTAAAATTCTTGTTGACAGCCAGAATACATCAAAATAACCCAAAACTATTTACTTTATTTTGTATTTGCAGCCCAAAAAGCGAAAATAATTTCTACGAAATATTTTTTTCACACTCTGAATTGGTGGAACTGAATTGGTAGAACCAACCGATCTCAAAAAAGTTAGCCCCTAGCCCTTCTCACCCACCTTCTTCTTTTCACTGCACCCTGCTGCTCTTACTCTTATCGCAATAATTATCACCGGAGGGGGCTGAAAGTTACACGAGATATAATAATGTTCCTTCCAAAGATACTTTCCTACTTTGACATTTTGCTATTAGACATAAGCCCAACGACTTCCGCAGTAATCTTTCACAAACTCTCACTTCTAGACAAGCCACCACCGGCCACCTTATCTTAGTTTGGGTCTACTACAAGATGCGACCCCTCAACTACTAACTTTCTCCCAAACACTTTCACAAGTTCCAACTATGAAAAATCAACCACAAATCTCAGAAAGTAAGGAAATTCAATGTTTCTAGTTGGTGAGGGCGTTGGTGAGGATATTTACTAAAATTGATTTGATTGAGGGATTGTATATTACTCAGGAAATTAGAATCCAGGTTATGTAATTGCTAGATATGTTACGATATATGTGTATATTTGTATGCATTCAATGTTCAATGCCTAACTTAAAAATCTATTAATCTAATAATTTTCATACATAGTTTTTTGTTCCATATCGTCATGTCTTATTACTATCTATACTATGAAATCTAAATATTTAGGTACAAATCAAACCACTGCACAAGCTTTTAGGCTTTTGTTGAAGTGCACACTATTAATACTAACAAAAAATTCCTCACTTTTCAACCACACCTAAACTAAAAGGCATGAGTGTTAGAGCAGTCAGTGGTATATCGCATAAATGTCAGTATTGAATGCCCCTGACTTGTCTTCTATCCTGAGGAATGGCAGTTTCTTTCTTTTGGAATGAACCGAGTGAAAGCAAAAAAGAAAAATAGGGGAAAGTTTGAGCTTCGTCAGCAATTTGGAGTCAGTGAGTCCAGTTTTCAGTCACTCAAGCACTCAGAGCAAATGGTCACTTTTCTTTTTCACTTTTTCTTTTACTCTGCCTGCATCTTGCAGTCAGCAAATACAAGTCATGCCTTACCACCAAAATACCGGTTGCAGTAGCAATAGTAGTACTACCTATACTCAACATTTACTACCATTGACAGGTACACGACCATTGGACCTCGGGATGAAGAACTTTAGACCCACACAAACCAAACCACACAATGCTCAGAATGAAATCATTCATGGTCGTAAAGTTCAGGGAAGTAAAATGTAGGAAAATTGGACTCAACTAGAATCGCCCTGCTTAATTCAATCCATTGGCATTAGTGAATCTCAATCCACAGTCCGTCCAACTCACTTTTTTTTGGCTCAGCTGGCGTCTTTTACTCACACCCATGGAAAGAAAGGAACCCAACCCTTGTCCAAATGTACCTCCAAACGAGCAAGTCACATTCCAAAAATTCTTTGAAGTTTAGAAGTTTGTCTGTGATTGTGTTCTATGACTGTTATCTGGTTGGGTGGGATAAAGGGACGTGTGAAATCTGTGTGTGTGGCGCTGTGCCTTTTTATCCCAAGAGTTTTGTTGAGAAAAAAATCTTTTCTCTGTTTTACAAAGAAAATTCATCAATTACTCTTTCCATCCAGCCCTTCCTTTCCTGATAGCATTGTTTCTTTCTGATGATATGAAAAATTACAGGTTTCCTTCAGTTGACTTTGATTTAAATCCCATTTCTTCCCTTTTGATGTCCGTATTAAGAGCTTTTTTCTCCAGTAAGGAATAAGAGGAGCTAGGCCTTAGTGAAATAAGTCCAATCCATCCACACTCTACTACCAACTACCATTATCATCCTTAGTCAAAATCCATAGGAGGGCTGACTAAGATAGGATAGAGAAAGATAATATGCTGCGGATGAAAGTGGAGCGGAAGACAGGCTGAGAAAGACAATTACTCATGATGGTGAATCACACACGTTGAAAGAAAAGAAAAAAAGCCCCATTGCCGCTTACATAGAAGAGCAGAACAATCTTGTAAAACATGGAATTTTAACATTCTCAACTTTTTTGTGATTAAATGCTTCTAGCAGCTTGAGTTTCAGCATGAATTTAGTTTTGTAGTTCAAAGACTTTCCCTAATGCTTGAATGATTCCACAGTAAAGTGAAAATGGTTGTATTGGGTTTGCAGAGCCAGGGGATGAAAGCGGGACATACTTATTATTTATTTTTTTCAAGGAAAATTACTTTCCAGACAAATAAATCCAACCAAACTGTTGGAAAAATATTTTAATCAAAAGTTTATGTCCCCTAAGTGCTTATGCTTATTTTCTTCGAAGGTAAACTACTAAATAACTCAATTATAAAAGAGTTTTGCTGTTGGGCATTGTTGAAGCGTGTGCTTTAATCAGGTTTCTAAAATAAAAATCCTGAATTTTATAACTCATAGTTGTTCAACTCTTTGAGGATTTCAAATGTCCGGAAATTGAATTGGTGGCATTACATTAAAATGTTTTGGAAGTACAAGAGAGTTAAGTATAAAAAATTAAATTAAGTTCAGTCAAACAACGCAAATATGCTCCTAAGCAAGCAGCACAGATATTTATACTTACAAACTCATTAGCACATTTTTAGTCCTACAACTACGAAAAGTCAAGTCATGAAAAATTCTTAAGAATTGAAAAAAAACATCTTGAAAACCCTGAAGCATGTTACTTAGAATGTAACAACCAACACAACAAAATTGCGAGTGGGACCAAAACCAAAGTAGTAGAAAGGTAATATTATGAAGTTCAAGTTATTCTTGGAAAATTCAATTTGTTCAATTTACAAAACCCATCAAAATCATCCCATCTAAATGATCGTTGGGTGCGGTGTGGTGTACAGAAAAAAAGAGCAAAGAAACCAAGCCCACCCAGATCCAACCTGCCAAAATGAATGGATGAATAAATTGGAAAAAGTTTCTCGTACTGGTACACCCAACCGCATACAATTTTGTTATACATACTCGTTCTGCTCCTGATTTAGTTAGGAGATAGACTTTTCTATTTCGAATTCCCTGAGCAGAGAAATGCCCAGAGAAATCTTTCTATTTTTTCAAATTTTTTTGTTCCGTCATGTGAGGAGAAGAAACTTGCCCAAAGAATGTAACTTAACCTATGCGACTTTTTTGGTTTAGAGTCAACAGAAAACTTTCCAAATATGTCATAATTCAAAAAGTTGTGTGCTTTCTGGCTCTCATATAAAGCCGTAGTTATAACCCTGCATACATGTAATACTTTACTCTCATTTCATTTAAAGAAATTTTTGGATTATCCGACTTGGACGAGGGAGTAGTTTCTCCCTATTTTACTCATTCGCTTTCTTTTGTTTAAGGAATTGGTTGGAATGTTTGTACGTGGATGCAGTGCAGGTTTGTGATGGAGTGCTTGTTAGGTTAGGTAGGCAATATGTGACTCTTTTGGCTTTATTGCAAAAATTCGATTAAAAAAGTTGGGTAAATTAAAATATTTTCCTAGCTCTGATTCGACAGCTTTTTGTTTCTCTAGTGCAGGAGAAATTGTGTGCAACACACAATTTTCTCGATGGAAATTGGCTCAATTTTGCAATGATACAGGATGTAAGAGTCAGCAATTTTTTCCACATTATTATACTTACTGTTTTTCCCCATATACACAGTGAAAAGTTGGACTACCTCAATTTTGAAAGTATGATTTATTTAAATTCAAATAAAATGATGAAAGGTACACACATATAATTCAGTCAATGCAATAATGTTATTTCCGTATACGAACTGAATATGACATTTGACTCCAGCTATAAAAAAAAGTTTGGTAAAAGTGGAAAAAAATCAAGGCGACAGTGCAGAGGGCTGGTTGGAAAAGTCTTTCACCGACAAATGTACTTCAAGACGATCACGAGTGACAGCCAAAAAGAAGGTTTTCCGTACTTCCGGCACAAGTTTCGTGTCATATTATGTGTGATTACGTCCTGATGCTGTGTCATACCTCCACCCCATAATGTGTGTTGGTTGGTTATGTTGTACTACTACTACACGTGACGAGGTATAGTGTGATGGAGGAATAAGGTAAATAAGAAATAAATAGAGAAGTAAAAGAGAAGAAAGCGTGAGGAGACTGCGACCGCTGGAAAAACTTGACTTGACGGCACTCTGTCTATAAGTTGGTTGGGTTGACAGTGGGATTGTTGGGTAAAAGTAAAACAGAACTCAGAGTACCAACCTCCACTACCAGACCACACAGATTGGCTTTAGGAGAGGAGACTCGTCGTTACACAAAAGGTGCCAATTATGAACAATGGAGTTCTGATTGAAAACAAATCTGGATGACTGTCGTGCCCTGTCTCACCCTCACGGTTGAGTGGAGATGTCAAACTTAACTCAACGCCAAGCCAACAGCTTGACTCCACGGCTCCAATCTCCGGTCTGCTCAATAAATATATTGTTCATGTAATCTCACTCGACTCTTACTCAATTTTGTCGTGAGTTGTTTCTTACTCCAGCTTCTGACTATTTCGCACAAATAAGCAAATATAACTACCAACCAAACGTATATTGTTAGTTGTTGCTATCATACAGAACTGCACCTACTACTTCCTATACTTGTTTACTTTCAAACTCAAACCAAGTAACCAACCAACAAATGACTATGTACAAATAAAATAAAAAGCATGCATGCTGGCTGACTGAATTGGATCTGTTTTGCTCGGTCACATTATTTCCGCTATTTTTACACAATCAGCAGTTTCTTCTTGTTTCGAGAAAAAGTAAACTAAAGGACGCTTTGAAAAGGAAAAAAGGACGGCTTATCTTTTGCTGGAACAAAAAAATGAAGTTTTCTCTTGCCCATTATTTTTTGAGACGAGGACAAGCTGTATAAACTATTACATATATACATACGCATATAGAGGTAGATCTTATTGGTTGCCTGGTTGGTGAAGCCTAAGTGAAAACAGTCAGTAGAAATAATGATCTGATCGTCGGAACATGAACAGACAAGGAAATAACTTGGTTGAAATCCGGCAACTTGACTTTCATACTTGGTTTG
>JAAXNX010003135.1:0-11433 GCA_036491905.1 Folsomia manolachei
CAGAAGGAAATCTTGTCGTGAGATCACACCGACTGAACATAATGACATCCGCCAATTTTGGCAACTACGACTACATCCTCACCTGGAGTTTCCATCAGGATGCCTCCATCTCACTGAAGAGGCCAAAGGTCTTTTCACTAACTACTGCTCAAACACGGAAATATCGGCTTTCCTCATGGGTTGGACTTGTGCTTGGTCTGTAGCTATGTGATGTTAACAAATGATATTGCATTTTCTTCCATCGAGGGATTCCAAGAGTGTACAAACTATGTGCAAAAGTTGAGTCTCTCGTCCCTTTCTCCCCTTCCGGTTTTTAGAGCTTAACATCTTCTTCCTGTATCCATCTGTATGTTGCTGTTTGGATATTGAATTTACAACTTGGCTGTTGAGTTGAGATAAATAAAATGAAACTTTGGCACAGGAGAGAAAGTCAGTGACAGTGAAAAACAGTTACTTAAGTTTCAATTGAAGGGCAGGGCACAGCTTAATGAAACCAGAACTTGCGATAGAAGATGCTTCGAACACCATAAAATGAACATCGATGTATAATGAAATGGAATTGAGATGTAATAGAGGCCGCAAGTTTTATCTTAAACTGCATTTCAGGACATTGACTTTGTGTTAAATGAATCGTGTAAAGAAAGCAATGATACTGCGAAATTAATGATGATGATGATTAATATGGTATGGTGGTACTCGGTGGACATGTAATGTACAGTGCATCATTCCTGTAATGCGAGAGAGACACTAGGTTGATTGGTGCAAGTATTTGGTGACATTGTCAAGTTGAATGACAACACATTTTCCCTTGTCCTTCTTGCCTAATGATTACACATGCACTCTTCGTATCATCAAGTTCACCATCTTCGTGAAGACGTTGACTCATTCATTTACCGGATGGAAGATGCCATGAATACAGTTTTTGTAATGACATAATACTCCTTACCACTACGAGTGCAGCTAGGTTAGTTGTTCCCCGTATAATTTTTTACGTCTGCCGTGCAGCATTTTCGTATTTTATTCGGGATACCTTATTCTAAGAAAAAATACATCACATGTCAATAGACAAACATTTGGTGACGTATAAATTCTTTTAGAAATAACTTTGTTGAGGCAAGACTTGCTTGACCGGCGAGTTTGCTTGTAAAGTTTGGACAGAAAAGGCAGTAAGAAAGATGAGCTTAGATGAGAAGTTTTGTCGTCGGAAACACAAGAAAGATATCAGATTCTTGGTAGATCTCGTTAACTTTTGACATTAAATGGCACAAAGATATTAATTCCAAGTTACTTTTCACTTCCACTTATTCGGATCCTTACTCGTCTCCCGTACACAACTTCAAAATAGTTCTAGCGAAGCCCTTCATTTTTCTTGCGTAATCAGTCCGGAAATCTTTTCTCTCCCTTTTCTGTCCGTTTCAATGAACTTCTCTACTTTGTCCAGCAGTCGGTTTGGATAGTTTCAGAATTGGATGTGATCTGCAAGGAAGAAAGCGAGACTTGGTGAGAGAATAATGTTCTCGGTAATGCATCCCGTTCTTGGCTTAACGAATATGTGAATCCGATTCACTCCAAACGTAGTATTCTGCCCAAGAAAACAGTAAACATAGCTCGATAAAAAATACAATACTTCCTACAACTATTAGTGTGAGATTCCGCTGCCATATTCGTCAATTTTTAAAGTAATCAGTAACACACAACGATGTCAAATTATTTAGTGAATTGATATTTCACAACAGCATTACTATTACGCAATATATTTTTTACATTTATTTAGTACTTTTTAGTACCAATGTCCTGTTTAAAGGAGCAATTCGGAGTAAATGTTCACCATTTTAAAATTTCAATCGTAAGCTTATCATAAGTGACAAGGCCATAATGTAATAGCTACTTCCTCGCTCCAGATAGTGACCATAAAGATTTAGAAGATGTATATAATAGAATAATGTACAAAAGAAATATTTTACATTGAAACTTGGATGCCCCTAAAGTGCATTCAGTCAGACTATTCATTGTGAAATTTATATTAGATTCATTTCTGAGTGCATGAACTGCACGACTGCGTCTTTCTATTCGTTTTGTGCTTATTGGTCAGAAATTGTGGCGTGGTAATTTTGGGGTTTTCCTTAGAAGGAACTGGAACTTTGACTAATTATTATTGCGCATTGCATGAACATTGAACATACTCCAGACCAACCTTAGATTGTACTCGTATTACCCTTTGTTTAATCTCAGTAATGCTTACGAATGTGTACGAGATTGTGTTAATATACTTTCCATTTCATAACAAATCTGCTCGACAAGGATTTAATAATTGGAATTGTTATTTTACCGTTGATTATTTAAACAAGTGCAATGTGAATCACAATTTAGGATTTCAAATAAACACCGCATCTAGTGGTAATGAATGCATGCTTTGATTCGTTCTATTTACTTATGCACCCGTTGCTAATTAGTTTTGTACGCTGCAAAATATATTACACTCATTATATGTTAGCTGTAATATAGAGATGACTGAACTACTTTATAGAGATAACTGAAAAACAATTATTACCTAAAGGCATAATATGTTCAAAATAATTATTACTTCTTGTTTTCGAACTTCAATTTCAAACAAAAACTAATGTCATATAGACTAATCTTTATTTCAAATCTTCAAAACTTTTCAATAAAAAACTTTTATAATCAGAAATTTTGGAATAAAAACGGACAGGCGGTACACTCAGTAATTAGTACTGGTGAATTTATACTGGCTGTTGTACCTATTGTTTCTTTGTGTTCCGTATGATTTGTTTCTTATTTTTTCTGTACTATTGTTTCACGAGTACTAGACTAATTAGTTGAGAACTGTTTTGTTTTTTATAGGTGATGTGATGACAGGAAATAAAATTGTTTGCTCTTATTTGTGACACGTTTCCCTTTAAATCTCAATTATGACACACAAGATATAAATTATCATGCAAATAATGTAAAGTTCCAATTATTATTAGTGTGATTGACGTGTGGATGAACAAATATGTGCCTAAAAAGGAGCGTTACACATTCGTAATGAACTACAAGTATTTCAATGACATCAAATGAGCAATGCCTGAATATTAATAATTTAATAATAATTTCATTGCAAAATGAGTCGCGATGCTAATTGAAATATATGTGTCAAAGCTAACTTGATAAACGCGTAACCTGTTTGTTTGCTTACCAGCCTCTCATTCGTGCTGTTTTCATAGTTTTTATAATGTTTTTGGAACCTATCTTTATTTTTAGTTACAGAGGTTATGTAAACAATTATACATTTGGTCATACCAAATCCACATAGAAGTCAAGTTTTTGCTTATAATTCCGGTAAAAAATGGAAACGACCTTCAATACTCCTGTTCTGTATTCATATAAAATTGACCTTCAACTACTTAATTATCTGCAAACTTTGATATTATACGACTGATGATTATCCTTGCAGTTGTGCTTGTTACCTTTAATGAACTATATACAAGGAGCGGTGGACAAATTACGAATGATATGATAAGATATTTGCTATGTTGGACCACAAATTTGGATGGAAAGGTATCGTACCCAGTAACTTACAGATAAGATGCATGCATAAGAACAATTCTCATATTACCATACCTGTGACTGTTATACATAATTGTATATGTTTAATTTTTAAAAGTATTACATAATCTAGCCCCATAAGCCGTCTGTAGGTTATATACTTGATTTAATCAAGTTGTCCATATCTTGCCAATAAAATTTGTGAATGCTATGTCTGCAAATATGCAGTTCCAATTGAATGCATTCAGCAGTCGTTTCCTAGTTCTGACCCAACTTGCATTTCCAGTGTTTTGGTCTTATTCTTGTACTGGTTTTGTGCACGTGCGAAATTCTGAAAGATGCAAAAATCCTTCACTCTATCCTCTGGGGTGAAAATTCCCAGCGTTGGGTTGGGTTGCGGTGCGGTATGAGAATATGATTTTGGTATGTAATGACAAAATTATAAAGGAGATTCTTTAACCATTCAGATTAAACAAGAAGAAATGGAGTCGACGCTTAGGACTGCGCTACAGGCAGGTACTGAAAGTAAAATAATTCCATAGCTCAAAGAAATGTTTTCGGAACCTATCTTTATTGTAGTTTTGCAGAGGTTATGAAAACAACTTTATGTCATTAGTTTTTTAGTTTAAGTTTTAAAACTTTTAATCAAAATTTCAACAGGATTTCGGCTTTTCGACTGCGCACTGTTATATGGGAACGAATCTTGGGTAAGAATTATTTCGAACTATATTGTACCAAGTTTTATTTTAATATTTATCGGGCTACCTCAGGTTGGCGATGCGTTCGAGAAAATATTTTCTGAAGGCGAATACTCCAGGGAAGATGTGTTTATCACCACTAAGGTATGAAATTGTCATATGCAATTGTATAAATCAAATCGCGAAATTGATTGCGCGATAATATCTATTCAATACCCAGTTGCCAATGATTGCAAATCATCCGGATCGAGTTGAACGCTTTCTGAAAAAATCATTAGACAACTTAAAAACTTCTTATGTCGACATGTACCTGATTCACTTTCCCGTTGGATTTCAATATGAGGCGGATGACAACTACTTTCCTAAAAATAAAGAGGGAGCGATTCAGCTAGACTTTTCTTATTCCGACCTTCTCAGCTTGTGGAGTGCAATGGAAGATCTCGTATTTGCTGGAAGGGCATTGGCAATTGGGGTTTCGAATTTTAGCTTACGACAAATTACAAAAATTTTGAATAATGCACGAATACCTCCAGCAAATTTGCAGGTCAGTTGATGGCTTTCCGGGCCAATTGTTTTGACTTGATTAACTCATAATTGTGTGATTTACATATTATATGTAGATCGAGGTCCATTTATATTTCCAACAAAAACCTTTGCGAAATTTTTGTGAAAGCAATGGAATTGTGGTTTCTGCATATGCTCCATTAGGAAGCCCTGGAAGGTAAGTCGATTTAGATCAACTTTTTTTACAGGTTACAATTTTTCATTTTACAAATCATAAGCTCTTGTTTTTTTCTCCTCTGAAATATCATTCTGTTGGTTACCGAAGGCGTGATGCTTTCAAGTAAGAATGAATTTATAAAGTTTAGTACTTATTTATTATTTTTTTAAATGTGGTTAACAAAGTATTTTTCCTTGAAATGACGACAGGCCGAATGGAGTACCGCAAGTTCTTTCTGATCCAATAGTAGTCGAAATTGCTCAAATCTATAAAAAATCTCCAGCTCAAAGTTAGTTCATGAATAATAAACTGCTTTCAGGCGAATGTTTTAATTTCGATTTTCTTATTTTGTAGTTTTGCTGAGATTTTTGATAGATGAGAAAGTAGTTGTTCTTCCTAAAAGTGTTTCTTCTGTGAGATTGCATCAAAATATTGAGGTAACGTGAGACTTTTTGTGTCTAATGGTGAGCAATTCTGTGATTACAAGTCTCATTTTTATCTTTAAGTTGTTTGATTTCGACATGACTTTGGAGGATATTGGCAGACTTCAGGAGCTTGACTGTGGGGAGCAAGGAAGATCGTTTGACTACCTCAAAATATTTCAAGGGTAATAATGTTATTAGATTTTAATTGCATTGGTATTCGAATTTTCACACATTTTCTTTGTCTGCGAATAGCTTGGAGAAACACCCTGAGAATCCTATGCCAGTGACTGAAGTAGAAGAATAATCTTTATTTATCCTTTTTCGAACAGATAATATTTGTTCGGTACATGCTCAATTATTTCAAACTTTCACGGACAATCTTATTAAAATTTAATAAAAAAATGTCTGGATATTGTTTATAATATTATTCCGAATGTGCTGAATTGAAAAAACTGGTAATTTTTGTATGTATCTTGCTGGTTTTCGGAAACTATTTGATCCTTATTAATTCTGTCAAACTACGGTAAAATTTGAATTTTATATCATTTCGGTTATCTCAAATAAGTGGGGGTTGAACATAATCAGTTGTTAAGTAAGGTCAAGGTATTGGGAAATGATTAACAAGAAACTGGAGTTTGATTCCCAGTGCCTTTAAAGACCTTGTCGGATTGTCAAAATTTATACTTCGGAGAGCATAAAATAATATGATTTGGATAAGGAAGCCGCATTCCAGCAATACTTTGCCTCCAGACCAAAGCCGGAGTATAGCTTACATTTATTGAGGTTTTCCATATGCATGTCTACAAATCTTAGTGTTTGCTGTAATACTACCAATAAGAGTACTGTACTATGGAGTTGTGGTTTTGAAGTGTGTTAAGCTTTTACGGCTAAAGTGTGCTCCTAGAATTTGTAAGTTTCTGTGTCAGACTTTCGTCCCACTGTTTAATGCAGGATTAGATTTTAAGATCTCATCTCCGGAAACTTACTTGGGTTAGTTTAGCTTTCTTCTGTTTTCTTTTCCCCTCGTCCGCCACAAAACGCTTTCACTCAAAGTTTTCAAACTTTGAATCTTTTGCTGAAGGAGTAGTTTAGTTGGATACAAAACGCAATGCGTTCTGTGTGCATTGCATGACTGGCATTACTTGCCCTGCTTATGATGCTGATTCATCAGTTTTTTAGGATTAATGCAAAATTTGGCATTTCTGTGATTCCGTTGAGAATGTATACCATTGTTCTGACTGCAATTAGTTTGTTGTAGACTTACAGATAAGATTTTCATATGTACCACACCACAAAATATTCGAGCCTTTTATAATTCAGAGTTGTCTTTTCCATTTCAGGCAATAATCTATTAATTTGAATACAATTCTTAATTCATTTCAATAGCCAGTGCAATTATATAAATGCGTGATTATATTCAAGGACGATTGAAGTATATTATGTATTTTGTGAAGATCTGGTCAAACTAGTTAATTTTTCATGTGGAATGGAATAAATTCTGGCGTTCACCGGATTCATCGAGTACATTTACGTAATGTGACATTGTAATTACGTAAGTTTATGAGGTGAACCAGGTAGTAGTAGACCAAACTGCTGGAAGTTCCACATCTCCACAGACTGCGCGGAATTTACGGAATTTTAAACAGATCAATTAGACAAATTTCATAGGACATATGACGGTATAAGCTAAGTTTGCATGTAGATGAATGGAGTGTACAAAATCAAAGTTCTTGGAGAATGAAAACTTTATCTGTTTGTCGTCCCACCGTCTCGAAATTAGTCGGATCAGCTCTGGACTTTGACGGAGTTGATTTGAGTTGCTTCAAACAAGTAATGGCACAAAGCATAAAGAGAAGAGAGGACGAAGGATTGCAAGACAGGAATTGTTTTACGAAAACAAGCAAAGTTGACTTTGACGACACAACTTTGTTAGACTTCTGGAATTAATGAGAATGACGAAGAACTTGGCTAGATTAGTTTGTGTGCTTCTTTCATGACAAAAGACGGATTTGTGGATTTTGGAATTTGTTCACAATTAACTACTGGGGTTTCAAAAAATAAATGAGCATGGTTTGGTTTGCAATTATCTAGTATGTCATTTTTTTCATGGAAAATAGATAAAAATAAATCAGTCGCATTTAATAGATGATATTTGCTTCAAATTTAAAGTTTATATTTACAGGTACTGTATGATGCACGTTTAACAATGAAACAGAAAAAACTTCAACAATGCACATCACAAAGCTGTGATAAAGTTATCAGGTCTCATTGTTCCACTTGTAGAAGGAAATACGGGGTGCCTGGGTAAATACGAAAAGACATTTAAATTAGACTGGAAATTGTAAATTCCGTGAAACATAAAATTTTGACTTTTTACATGAAAGTTGTGTCCATATTCATATTACGGGTTTCCTGAAAATTAAAATCGAAAATGGAATGTCTTAAGACTTCTTTGCTTTGTACAAAGATTGCGAAGATATCGAATCAGAAGCTTTTAAAAACAAAATTACTTGAAAAGTTTGAATATAGCTCCTGCGTTGCATCTCCCGTTGAATTGGCGTCATTCCTAAAATGACAGTTTGTTTCAGGTGCTCATTAGCCGTGCATTAAACGATTCATTTAATATATTTGTACAAACACGTCTTACTTTCAGAATCATCATCCGGAAATGGAAACACATTTTTCTTTAGTATAACATCGGAATGGTCTTGATGCAAGAACATTAATTGCTTTTGATCATACAACCGACGCTCCAGTTCGTTGTTTTCAACAAATGTACTATGGTGTGAACGGAGAGAGCCGTTGTAGAGCTGGTTCGGGTACTGAATTTGTAATAATATATGACTTGGTATTAAGAAATCCATAATTAGTCAATTCGATTGGCTCACAATCAAAATTCCACCAAGCTACCGTCAATCCACCGAGTAAAGCTTCTGAAAAATATAGTGCAAATCTTCCACGTTTCTGTTTGAGTATGTCGGTAAGGGCTTCTTTGGAAATGAAACCTTCAATTCTTCCTTCCTTCCAAAATTTCGGTATTCCCGTTTTATTCCTGGACGACGGGGTGCAGTATTTTTTAATTTCATATAGCCAAGAATGAAAAGTGACAGTTTGAGTATGAGGTTCCGGTCGTAGACACGGTATTTTCATAGTGTTTTGGAAAAACATGTCCCAGGTCACAGTTGTTTCAGAAAATTTGGGGGAAGAAGTGGCACAACTTGTGTCCAAACATTTAAATTTGTGTATTGCACGTTTCATTTGGAATAAGGTGTAATGACGCATTTAAACATTTTACCTCAATAGTTTATCAGTCAAGAACTGCTTGTTTCTTGCGGAAAGTGGTCGACCCGTGTCCTTTTTGAACAGGTTACTAAACACATCAACAAGATGGGCGCACTCAATTTCTGTCTTGACTTCAAAAGGATTTTTTCCTACTTCGGCTGAAGCATTGTCCCAAAGAATGCAGGCCCAAGAATCGTCTTTTTCCTTAGTGTGACTATTTGCAATAACTGGTGCGGAAGTGGTGAAAATCTAAGGAACATTCCAAAATTTCATATATTTTTTAACTATTCAAACTTTTTGAACGCACATTCTCCTCCTTAATATCCAGATCAGGACACGAATAAGAAGCCCTGAAATGAAAATAATATTTCTTTCGGGGTACAGGATCTATGTCCTTGGGATCTTTTTTGACAGCAGATCCCTTCGGTGTCGAGCCCATTGTTTTCTTTCTTGATTTTGGCATTTCAATTTTAGCAAAGTTTGCAATGAATGCATCATTCTTTTCATCCAATTCCAACCTATGACTTCAAAAGGATTTTTTCCTACTTCGGCTGAAGCATTGTCCCAAAGAATGCAGGCCCAAGAATCGTCTTTTTCCTTAGTGTGACTATTTGCAATAACGGGTGCGGAAGTGGTGAAAATCTAAGGAACATGCCAAAATTTCAAATTTTTTTAAAACTGTTCAAAAACTTTTATTGAACACACATTCTCGTCCTTAATATCCAGATCAGGACACGAATAAGAAGCCCTGAAATGAAAATAATATTTCTTCCGGGGTACAGGATCTATGTCCTTGGGATCTTTTTTGACAGCGGATCCCTTCGGTGTCGAGCCCATCGTTTTCTTTCTTGATTTTGGCATTTCAATTTTAGCAAAGTTTGCAATGAATGCATCATTCTTTTCATCCAATTCCAACCTTTTATTTGTATCTGGGAGTTCCATGGCCGGTTGAGGAAAATATGTTCGACTTTTGTCTTGGTCATTATAAACTTTCTCTGCATCCTGTCTGCTAATCAATGAAACTTTTACCACTGGATGTTCGAAACATTTGAACGTCGTACCGACTAAAAGTCGTACTTTCATCCCTGTCTCTAATTTGTCGTCATCATTTGATTTCTTGACTCTGCTCTTTAATAACAAAATTTGCCTGGGCTGTTCTTCTACGATAAATGTTTTAATTATCAGTTTCTTGGCTGCACCTTGAGTCGAAAGCTTCAATTCTTCCAATGAATTAATAACTCTAGGATCCAGGACACCTGTGCCATTGTAAACTTTTAAAATTTGATACAAGTCAAGAAGGCCTTTAGCCACGATATCGGTCAACACGCTGATGTCTGTCAGGGATACAGTGGATTGGGCACCATTTAACACGCTAAAATTAAAAGTTAACTATTTAAATTTAATCTTTTATTGTTATAAAAATAGTTAAAACCTGCGTTGATCAACGGCCCAGATGTCAGGGATACAGTGGATTGGGCACCATTTAACACGCTAAAATTAAAAGTTAACTATTTAAATTTAATCTTTTATTGTTATAAAAATAGTTAAAACCTGCGTTGATCAACGGCCCAAAGCTCCAATTGATTGCAAATCTGATTAACCTGCCCATTCAGTTGTTGAAGAATTTGCTGCCCTAGGTCAGCAAAACTTTTCCCCTTATGTTTTAGTGAATCTTTCTGTAATTGGATCAACTTGTATAAAAATGAGTCAAAAACTCGAGACCTATTAATTACTGACAACCATAAATACCATAAATACCTGTAGAAGAAATTCCAATAGCTCTACTCCAGCTACAAAAGAAATATATTGGGGTTAAAATCACAACTTTGTTGTTATTACAACTGTGGCGTCATACAGTCAAAAGTCAAAATCTGGAGAGTGACGAGAATTTTCCTTTATTCTCACTGCGTTAGTTTCCATTGCTAACTCATCACGCTTCAATCTCAGGTCACAAATTTCTTGGTTAACGCTGAAAATGACTTTTTCAGCCACTGGGGAAACCAACATTGGTATTGGTTGGGGCAAGGGTTCAAACACAGG
The DNA here is from genome assembly GCA_036491905.1 of Folsomia manolachei. Taxonomy (NCBI): domain Eukaryota; kingdom Metazoa; phylum Arthropoda; class Collembola; order Entomobryomorpha; family Isotomidae; genus Folsomia; species Folsomia manolachei. The sequence continues at coordinate 10,713 of JAAXNX010003135.1, forward strand.
AGTGTCTGGTTTCACTTTGGCAGCTATCAAATCCCTTTCGAACCTCAAACACTGATGAATCAACGTGAAGAAGCCAAATGCGTCGTCTTTGAAGCGCAACTGTAATTTAAGTATGTTACAAAAATACAGCATTTTGTGATTTACATTTGTAGTTTTGAATATACGAATTATTAGCTTACTTCAAGTTCACTAATCCTCTGCTGAAGGTCAAGTTCTCCTACTTCCCAATGGGCTTGTTGGCGCAATTTCGCATCCGAAATTTTCTGTTTTATGATAGCGCTTAATTTCTTGAAGAACTGAGATGCGAACTGAGACGTGAACTCTTTAACGCAAGGATCGGATGGATTGAGAGTTTTAATTACCACTTTGCTGTAATTGCATTTACAAAAATATTTAAAAACATTTCAAAAGTTTCATATGCAAATTTCGCTCAATAAATTTCTTACCTGAAGGAGTCCTCTAACCATTCTGAGTAAAATTTGTTGGGCTGTATTGATCGAATTTGGAGTGGAATGTTTTGGCTGCGATAAAAATCCCACACTTCATAAACCAAACCATGTTCCACAATTTGTGACCAAGCAGTCGCCATAATGTCTATTCAATTTTCTAAGGAAGTCAAGTTTTAAGTATTGGTTTTGTTAAGGTCAGCAAACATTCGGTCACAGTGTAAAGTAAAAAGTCCCTGTCGTAATTTTTTATTGGTTTATATTCTGAATAACAA
>JAAXNX010003136.1:0-11432 GCA_036491905.1 Folsomia manolachei
TGACTTTGTCAAACGCGTCAGTTCGAGGGTAGGTTAGGTTAGTTTAAAAAGTTGCGGCACAGTCTGGCTCGGGCTATATGAAGGCTGCACTGGAGGTTTTCTTGAATTATTTAGGCTAAATAATTTAGCCAATCAAACTGGACCCAGGTAAATTATGCATGAACATTTTTAACCCAAACTCATCCGTGCTCAGTCCAATTGTAGTTTACTTACTTTAGCAATAAAACCACAAAGTGATTAAATTATCGACCAGAAAACTCTTACACAAATTGTCTATCCTTGTTTCTCAACCTTTTAAATTTTGACGGGATAAGTTTCCTCATTCCAAGGATTCTTTCTGACCACTCTGCTTCCGAAGCTGCTAAAAAAACATTGACATTTAACACCTTCACAAAATGGTAGTAACTCCGTTAATGTGGAAATCTTTAGATCGCTACGCATCCTTTCATTCCTTTCTGTGGAGAAATCTTCTGGATTGAAATCCTGTCAGTAAAAAGTTAATGCACAATCCATTCTCAATTAAGGTGGTGGCGTGGGCTTGCTCCATATTAGCCACGATCCTTATCGCGTTCTTGCTTGCATAAGTGTCCTCCAGTTTTATGGCTTGCTCAGAGTTCCGCTAACCAGTTTAATGGTTAACTTAATTTTTATGTTTTTATCGGGTTTTTTGTGGTTGGAGACGTCTTGTTTGCAATTCCAGCAGAATGCATTGTTCAAATGTTTAATTTTTTGAAGGTTTACGAATCTCAATTGCGTTTCAGTAAGAATAAATGTTTTAAGTTGAGTAATAATTAAAAATTATTTCAATCATCTTTTGCAGAATTCATGAAATCAAAGACCAGGACTCACTCTGATAATTTAGGAACTGCTTTAAACGTGGCTGCCAGGGCGTTAGGAATATATCCGGACTGGTATTTTTCCTGCACTCTGGTTTTGATCCGTTGTTTCAATTTCTACAATATGTGGGTCCTCTGCTGTACCCTGACTTTGCGTTGGCCGAAAACAATTCATGGTACCTCTGGTTATTAGTTAGGTGTCTCTTTATCATCCCAGCGATACAAATTTGTCGCATAATTTCCTTTGCATTCTGTTTTATAACCATTGCAGTATATCTTTTTATTTCATGTATTTCCTATCTTGATACCTCTACGGCATTGATAGCTGCTGGTCGACTTATTGCCAGAGAAATTCTGCGAGTTAACGACTCTTTGAATATTGTTCTTCAAAATCTTTTCAAGATCTGCCGCGTCATTACTGTTTGCTGGCCTGATGTTGTCGGTGTCGGTTAATTTCGCGACGATTAAGATGTCTCACATAATACCGATGCCGATTTATCTCGTTTTTCCCGCAGTGGCAGTCATTATTCCGATGATTATCCAGGTAATGATGCCAATGCTCATAAAAATTTATGTGGGTGGGGAAAGCGTGATTTGGAAGTGGAAATATTTCGCACGCTTCAGTAAGGATCTCAAATTTGTGACGAGGATGATAAGAGCGAGGCAGGGTGTCCGGATAAATGTGGGAGTATTTGGGTATCGATTGTTTTTTGTAAAGAAATCCACAAAGGTTACATATTACAATACTGTGCTCAGTTATACAATTTCGGCATTTTATAGAATTGTATAGTGTTACATATGTATGATGTGATGGTATATATGATCTGTATTTTCTGTTATTTAGTTAGTCTTTGATTAGTCAGTCTTGGTCAGTCAGTAAAAAGCTTTGCTTGTCATTAGTCGTGTCACTGTCCGTCATTTAGCATTGTGCATATTATTCATCCCAGTTCTATGCATGTGATATGGTGGAGATGCTAGATTCGTGACCGTACTGTCTCACATTCCCACTTTCACAAGCGGACGCTTCAAAAACAGCCACTCTTTTCCTCCTCCTTTATCCTATCAATTTTTGAAATTTAAAATTTCTACAGTAAAATGGTTTTATACAGACGCAAATTCTTGCTCGACCAAAAAAAAACATCAATTTTCGGTGGCCGCGTTTATTACCGCCGAGGACCACACCCACCTCCTCCTACACTCCACCCACTCAGGAAGGTCGAAAAAGAAGTTATTAACCCTCCTCCCTATTTATACCATAAGCTTTGCAATTTTTTATAATATGTTACCTTCAACAAAATGTTGTGGCACCAAATTATAAGGCAATCAGAATTCCTTTACAATATTATCACACAATTATAATTCTCCTTTTTACCATAAGCCTCAAACGACCCTGCTACGTCGCATTAAAAATTAACTGAGAATCCTTCATAGAATTATGTGAGTACAGGATATCCAGCACTCGGTCCATGTAACATTAATACCATCCGTTTTAATGCTTTGGTCAAATATTAAATGTTTGCTGTTTGCAAAATTTGGAATGCTGGTTTGCAAGGTAGCGGAAATGTTAGTGATATTTACAATGGTAAACACAGCTAAATAAATACGAGAATGTCATGTAAGGAAATCTAAACTTTTGATGAATTCAGTCTTGAAACTAAAAGGACAAAAACACTTTCTTGCACTTTAGAGAATTTCCACTTTGCACTACAATAGTTACGAAACCATTTGTTCTCTCCAAACAAAGCCATTCCCATTCTAATAGTGTCATGAAGACCCTTCCTGAAATCCTTCTTCCCCGGTTGAAAGTTGCCCTTGGCTAGGGAGACAAGTGTTGTAACATCTTTTACAATTGGGACCCTTTAGCAAAACGAATTACATTCAGATCAGGAAAATCTTTACAATTTGCTCGAGTCTTACTGATTATCACCGTTCTCCACCTAGTTGGCCAATTGGCCTCAATTCTGGCCCACTACAAATCCTCCTCCTTCATGGAAACTTGTCAGGGATGCTTGTTTTGTTTCTGCTACCTGGTACTTGTTCTTGTAAGATGGGAATGGTCCCCAAACCCTGACATTGTTCAACTACTGAATCTACTTTGTCGTGGGATTGATGACAACGAAACAAATGGTGATTCAATTAAAATTATAATTGATCTTTTGAATAATGAAGTTTCCTAATTTTAGCCCCGTCCAGCTCTCGTACTGAGTTTTTACTTTGGATCATCGACCATACCTTCACCATGGCGGAATACATCTACAAAGCGTTTCCATTTGCGGTCGGACTCCTCGTGTTTGTATCTCCATGCCAACTCCCGTTCCTGGGAAGTCTTCTCCTGTCATCCTGCTCGGGCTGGGAAGCTCCTTTCTTGTTGACCCGCCTCGCCCTGGCTTTCCTTGAGTGTTCTGCCTTGTGGCAATTGGTAGTTGTCCTCGTGTCAGGCATCATCCTGCTTTGGATTGGGTTCCAAAGTTTGGGAAACGGGGTCTTAGAGCTGCAGGTTGATATAAGGAGGTATCGACAATTACAGGTTTTGGAAAACCTGATTAATTCTTGCGTTCGCCGCCGCATCTTTCCCGTGATGACGGCGTGTGTCCCGCTGGTTGAGATAGTTGGTGGCTTCATCCTTCTAAAGCTTCACTCCTTCTTGGACCCCTCACAATGATTACTTTGATCATGATTACTTTTTATTGCACCCTGTTCAACATGTTGGTTCTGAGTGGGGCGGGGAGCATTCATTCAAAAAGTTGTGGATGGTTGGTGGCCGCAAGGAATGGGGTTGTTGGGAACAAGGCACACAAGGTTCTAAAACGGGAAATCATGTCGCTACTGCCAATGAGGGTTTGGTTCAGTTCCAACTTTGTGGATCATTTAACCACGCTTGTGGTTCAGGACTTTTGCATTAACCAAACTATTACGCTACTTCTAATGGAATGAAGATGTGGGCCTGAGGAATGATAAATATTGGCTTGTCGGGCGAGAATGCTCCAAGATGAACTTGTGGCGGAGGAGTTTTTGACACTTAACATATCAATATTGTAGCGTTACGAGAAAAATCATGTAAATTGTTAAGGAAAATATGCTGTCAAGAACTAAACTTGTTATTAGAATTTGAGACCAAATCCCAAAAAATGTAATTCTGAAATTGTCGTAATTCTGTAGAATTAGTGGTGTAGTCACTATTCTTGTAAGGAAAGAATGATCACTATTTTGACTAGAAAAAGTTTTTGTATTGTTATTCGTCCTGTCTGAAGCTGGCTCTTTTATTGTGAATGTGACATAGTTCGGGTAGAATATTGCCGTCATTCGAAAAATATAATCAAGCTTCGAAATCTAGTTAGTCCTACATCAATTGGTTTTTGTTAAAATGTTCCAATTGCACATAAAATTAAAAATGATAATTTTTTTTGAATTGTTATGAACGTTTTTTGGTGTACACAGCTTGAATTGTAGTAATAAAGTGTGGCAAAGTCATTTATATGTAATCATTGCAATCAAAGTGCGGGATGAAATCTTTGATTTACTTTATTTCACAATTTTTATGTCACATTATGCCACTTGATCTTGACATATTTTTCCTTTCCGTCGCTTTTTTAAAATCCATCTGGAAACAAGGATTACCATTCCCAAAGTTACGATTAATGCCACAATTACAAAATGTAAAATAGCCAGGTCATGTTCATCTTCGAAAAGTTCAAAACAGGAAACATTAGTCACTAAGTCTAATTTGTTTAAACTTTCCTTCAGTTCTTCTTACCTGTGTCAGAGTTAAGACTAAATTTCATGGCAAGGATGTACATAAACCTTTGATCCGTCGTTATTGCCGGATGCTTCCTAACAATTGATAGAAGAATAAGCCACGTAATACAATAGTTTGGATGAATACGAATCAGCATTGATTTTATTTGTTTTTACTGTTTTATTGCATCATTTAAAGGCAATCCAAACGATGAAGTATTGGCAGACTGCAGGTCCTTAAGACTAGGGCAAGTTATGGCAGACTATGGTTTGCCAAATTTATTAAACAATGAGATAGAGTTGCAATTTCAGAGCTCGTTGAGAACTCAGCGTCTTTAATGAATCGGAAAGTTAAAGACTGTCTCTTTTATATCATTCCCAATTCCCAAAATATTTATTTGTAATATGCACATGGTGTTGAATTGATAATTCTTGATTGATGTTTATTACTTTCACAGCAATACTGTGTCAATTGTACATTAACATTGCAATAGAATAAATTACTAACTGTAAGCAAAATAATACAATAAATCAAAATTATAAATGTTAGTTAAATGAATTTCCTTGCATGTTTACTCCACTACCGAGAAACTAAAAGTAAACATGCCAGACATTAAAATAACATTTTCTACGTTTCTGGGCATTTTAATAATTACGAGTACTCGTATAACTAACACATCGCTGATGCACATGTGTGAAATGCAAATAAATAAAGTAAACTATGCATGTTTCCAGTGTTAGTCTCTCAGTCTTGGCTCTTGCAAAGGATGCAATGGACGTGCAACCGTTTTTTGTGTAAGCATCTGGTTACTTTTCTTCTAATACTATTAGCCATCATAAAGTTACGTCAAGCTCACTGTTCATACAACCCCATCATCTGTCTTTTCATCGTAACAAACACCCAAACTAAATAGTTATTACCTTTATAATAATGAAGATGGAAGAAAAAATAGTTTGTTACATGATTTGTCTAGTTTTAATATCTGGGTGTCTTTTCTTGCTGTCAATAATGCCATTCAGCGGTAAGTTAAATTGGAATGATTAGTTTCTACGTAATCAAACGTAATAAGTTTTTTCAAAATAAATTGCAGATTATGAAAAAAAGTTTAAAAAGTCCATGTGCTGGGAAATTAGAAAGTTTGTGCGACACAGTGGGGTATAATTCAGAATCTCATATTTGTATTGGTTAAACTAACAATAAGGCAGTGATGAAGGATTGAATCGTTACAATTCTTTATTTGAAGCTAAAATATCAAAACTCATAGTAAATTTGCGTAAAAGTTAAAAAGTTACCCTTTTTAGGCAAGCCATTGTGTCCATTGCTTGTGGAGTACAGCATTTATACCCACAGACACGGATGAGGTCAACTGTAAAAAATGGAAGGATATAATAAATTCAAATGAAGTCAAGGTAAAGTTAGAATTATTGTTAAACCTAATATTAATAATTTCATCATCAATTTTAAAAGTATCTCGTATTTGAGATTGATTACGAAACCACCCTTGTCGCCGCTTCTAATCTTCACACTGCCCAAAATAATGTATCCTCTTGTAGAAGGGTTGTTAATGAATTCAAAATCCGTCCATCGTTAAAAGATCTTTCTACCTTGGACACTTGCTCTTTAATCGGATTATGTTATACTGAATTTCTGTCATACTTTCCGCTCTGTGCCAACTGCAGAGCGGCAAGATATGTGTACAGAGGTAAAAGCGAGGGACGACGGCTAAAATATGATGATGCCAAATTGGAAAAAAGTGTGATAATCAGTCGGAAAAAAATCAAGTATGACTTCTGGAATAAGCAGCGATTCGAGCCGATGTTTACTGAAAGTAACTGGTATTACAAAAGCACTGATTCCAGATATACTTGCGAATTTAAGGAAACTAAAACCCTTGGTTTATTGGCATGGTTGCTTTTAACGGTTTTCCTCAATTCGATATTGGCTTTGGTTGTGTATGTCTATTACTTGGTAATACGGGATAATAAATGCTGAATAAATGTTAAAACTTGGGAGGAATGTTTTAGACTCCAAGTACTGTTACGGTTTATTGGAAATGAGGATGAAGGTACATAAACGATGCAGATTATTTTTTTTAATTGACAAGCATTCTTAGACTTAAATGAATATTTTATTTTGCAAACTCGCATAACTGGATTTGACATGATTTTGTTTTTGATTAATAATTTGTTGGGTTACGTCCTTTATAAAAAATTTTAGCGGAAATATTGATTATATGTACTTCATACCGTTTAATTCTTTAAGGATTCACTGCTTCTTCCTTTGATATAAATAAAAATTGAGTCACATTTCCGAATACTCTCACTGAAATTATAATACTATCCCAAACAGTAATAACGCTATGTTTTTTGTTCGTATAAAATTAAATGATTACTACAAAATTAATTTTAGATGTAGATACATAATAAGTAGCAGATTAGATTGATTAGGCTTGTGATTATTTCAAGTGTCAAATAATTTATAATAAAATAATCTATGTAATAAAATCTTGACACATTTTTTACAAATCATTGCCATAACATTCCGTCAAAACTCATGTCACATCATACTTTTACAATCTCCAACATTACCAGTTGTTACTAGCAAACTCCTTTGTTCCTAGTAACCTAGCATGTTATCCAGCACATTTCTTTTCTCAGAACGATTAGTAGATCTAAACTGGCTAAGACAAACTTGAGCCTTGGGGAATTGTCCTTGGATCAAGGACAAAATATTGAGATCATTATACTCCCCTTCCGGCATTCCTAAACATGCAAAAGAAATGTGAATCATCTTCACCCGTGGCATTACGGGCACGTTTTTCCACCCACCAAAATCTGTGCGCTTCTATAATAAATCAAACATTACTCAAACAATTACTTCCAGTCATAATTTTACTGGCTTACCGTGAAATCAAAGTCGAGTTCCATGCGCAGATGAATTTCTCGAATCTTGTCCCAATTGTGTTTCTCCAACATTTTAGCGAAATGGTGGAGATTTTGCATTTGAGCATGTGCGACCATTGTGCCCTCGAGTGTTACCAAGTTCTTGGAGACCAGGGCAAAAAAGGTGTCACAATTCTTACCCAGGTTAACCTCCGGGTCAAGCTTGGCTTTGTTGATTTGTGTGAAATCAAACTGCTCGTTGGGTGACTGGTTAATAAAATCTTGAAGACTTGATTCATTCCGGAATCGAAGGGCAAGTTTAGAGTAAAACTTTGCAAAACGCATACAACACTGGAGGATGAGCTGGTTCACACCCCGAAATGAAAGGATATCGGCTCCACCCAAGTTTGAGATAATTTTGTTGAGAATCTGAAATATTTGTAAGTGGATCCAGGTAATTGTTTTTGTCATCTGTTTATCATGTTTATTAGAATATAGTTATTGCCATTTAAGTCGAGCTAACAATTTTAAACCACTTACGAGTTCATTGGCAAATATGTGCTGACTTAATTCGTCCATTGTGCATTGAAGGGTGGAATTTCTGTAAAAAATAAAATTAATTAAGAGAATTAAATCTCAATAGGTAGTAACACTGGTTCAACTCGGAATTGTTTTGTGACTAAATATTAAAAAAATGATTACTGCAAATTGTTTCACACAGTATACTTTATAAATTGTTAATTAATTAATTAATTACTTTGTTGATTTTTTTGTTATAATATTTGACCGAGTTCATGTAGATTAATTAATTTGATTTGCTTTGATTTAAAATGTGAACCATATGTCTGTCTTATAATTACACTCCATGTGTATAGTAGTATAGTGGGTGGAAAGAGATGCGGTGCAAGAGAAAGTTTATGCTCAACCGGTTTCTTTGCCTTCCAAGAGCAAGTGTCATGAAAATGTATGCATTAAAAAACATGTTCTTTAACATATTCTTTAAATTGACCATCTATCTAATTTAATGTCCAAAACACAGTGGGATCCTGACCATGGATGAATTATTTTGAGGTAAATAGAGTGGAAAACCATATTTTAAGCCTTTTTACATTTTACTTAATAATTACACGGAATTGAAACCAATATCTTTATTCCGTTAAAGTTACTAATACAAAGTTTACAAAATGAAGAATGTAATGTCACTAAAAAATCTCTAGGGTCACCATATTGTGGTAATGTTTCGCAAATGGTGACTTTGGTCGATAAATCGATAAATTTGCATCTGCAAATTGTACAAAAAACTTTGAGTTCGAAGAAATGCCATCTTTCTATAATACTTTGACAGTATTTTCCCCAAATTTCCACAACCGTTGCTTACATTGATTGAATTTATTTCATAACTTACCTTATTTCACATTACATGCCATATTAAAAAGAGTACTAGGATTTTTTTGACTTTTAAAGTGAGGCAGTCCTGATAAAAGTTGGGAAAAAGTTGTGTCACTCTTTTCCACGTTATTCTGTCTCGTAATTTCTGGTTCAACATCTGACATCGGGTCAATAACAAATTGTGATTTGTACATTATTCGGTACAAATGGCTGTCCATGGATATCTCTTGGACCCTGTTTCTTCCCGTATTATCCACCACTTGGCCTGGAAGGTTGGTCCAATATTTTTGATGACACTCGATTTCGACCGCCTCCCTGCAGAATTGTTTACGCTTGTGATGAACGTGCGCTAAATTACGGTTTTTTGGGCGGCGTCTTTCTTATACCTTTTGCCCTCCAACCTTTTAAATTCAAGACGAGGCATGGATTTCAAAGTATTAACTCCAGGGAAAATATATTTCCTGTGGCGTTTTTAGATGACAGCAGTGTGCTCTTTGGGATGACAAATAGAATTGAATCCAGTGCTCTGGAATACTCCAAACCCGTCAGGATGGCAGTCTGGAGATTTGTTTTGCTGTCCAAGCATTCAAAATAGTTCGAACCAAGCCTCACCCTTGTTCCGTTGTGGAAGAAGACTTCACGGTTCTACAGATATTTCATACATATGCTTCGTCAATCTCCAAGGGAATGGTTCACCGATGGATGGAATCTTGGAATAAAAATTGCTCGAAACTCTGACCTCACAGCCTTAAGCCAGCCTTCGAATCCAATGAATAGACTACAAAAGCTGGTCTTCGTTCATCTCTCCCATGTTCAGGCCGTCTTCTCCAAAGCGAACTCTTCTTTTATTTTCGATCCCAATAGTTTCCTCAGTGATTCAAAAGCCTTGTTTAATTTAGGAGTTGGAAAATTCATGAAACGCAGCGAGAAAAGGGAGCTCCTAATTTTTACAAGGTTTGGTGGATATTCCTTTCTAACCTGTTACTTGCAGGAGAGCATTACATTCGAGTTCTATATGACTCCATTTCAGGCAGAGTTGTGGTGGGCATTGCTGGCGACCTTTGTTTCACTGAGTCTTGCTACTTCCTTGTGGTTATTTTGGGGAGGATTAAGACCTCGTTTTGTCCTTGGATGTATGTTTTGGGAGCCTTGCTAGAGGATGGAGTTCACATTCCGGAGAAATTAGAGAAAAGTTTGGCTTTCCGCCTGGTTTTTGCGGGTTGGATCATTGTTTGTGTACTTCTTACAAATTGCTATAATGTAATTATGATCACCTCGCTAAACTCTCCGCTACGGATGGGCAGTGTGACTACGTTTAAGGAACTGGTGTGTGATTGGGAAAATGAGAAATATTTTGGGTTTGAAGTGACATCAAATTTTACAACAATAAAATCCAATTTTGACTCCAGTTTTGAAGAATATTCGCGATACGTGGATTTCTTGCTGTGGTCCGGTCCCCAAGTTGGATATCAATATTCATCCAAGAACTGTTTTAGTTTGCTCTCTGTTCCTAACGGGATGTCAGGACCAATTCCGGCATTACTTTCACTTCTTTTAGGCCTTTACCTGGATTATTTAGAGGAGTGGCATCAAAAATTAATTCTACATTCTCAATTTTATTACTCAAATTATATGAGTTGGAACTGAATCTATTGCACCCGAACCAATGCCATTTTCCTAAAAATATTACAAATTTATCCAACCTTTCCCGACCGGAGTGGGTGGCAAGAGTTGAGGAAGAGGTTGTACAATGCGGCAAAACTGTGCTTGTCCTGCCCAAAGAGATGGTTACAGCCGAGATTGAATACTTTGCAAAAAATTATCCAGCCGCAAAATTTTCTCGGAGTAAAGACATTCTACATCCGGAACCGAAAGGGATTTCAATTAAAAATCCAGGAATCTCAAAAATTCCACGGGATTATAAATATTTAGTGGAAACCGGAATTTATGGAAGATTAACTACGGAATAATATGCCAGGCTAAATTTTCGAAGAAAGCGAGCAAGTGAATGGAAACCACTTGAGGATAAAATGACGATGGAAAGATGCATTTCCACATTATTCATCATTTGTGCCGGAGTTGCAGGTTGTGGTGTAGTTGTATTTTGGGGAGAATGTTTTTATGGTAGAATGGTCATTGTTGTGGTTGCATATTGTAGACACAAATGTGTGAGGGGTAACTCCCGAGTGGGTAAAAAAGGAAAGAATAATTTAAAACGGAAACCGAATCGGGTAATTGTTTCCGCAGTTGTGGATATCTTAGTGCCTTAAAAGTTTTTGGGAGTCTTAGTAACTACAATATCGCAACCAAAAATGCCCAAATTTTGTGAGACAGAAGAAAAATTTGATAACTTAACGAAATATGGAATTTTCACAAAATTTGCACGATTTAAGTTAATTTACTTTTAAATTATGCAGTCTAATGCATGCCGTTATACTGCACTTATGAAGAAATAGTAAAATTTAATTATTCAAACGAATTATAATTATTTGTAAAAAAAGTTTGAACTGGTGAAATAAAAAAAAAAAGATTGAGTAATAAATTTCTGTGATTTGATGGAAACGATCCATACTATACTACATTTTAATT
>JAAXNX010003137.1:0-11429 GCA_036491905.1 Folsomia manolachei
CATAAAATCACACAAATGCATACTCTCATAGTTAAAATGATACAATGAACCTAACCTTGACAAATAAGATAAAATTCTAAAGTCAAATTCAATTAGTCAAATCAATTCCTCGGCGACACAGAGGCATCAGAAGGGGTCGAGCACTTAATTCAATTACTTCACTCTACTGGGAGTGGACCCACACGCATTTTATTTTATTTCACCCTTCACTCGCCTTCTTTATGTAGTCAGACAAAAGTCAATGAGGGTGATATATGATAATTTGTAGGGGGTGGTGTTGTGTTTTGGAGAGGTTTCTGAATTAACTTAGGGTATGCAATGCAAACATAACATGCATAAACAATAAGGAGTGGTCAGAAAAAAAAGAAAGCACTCTCACTTGAACAGTCACCAAATAAACTTTGTTAGATTACAACATCATTTGAAAAAAATCAAGGTAATCGGCATTTTACTACTGAGAAGATCGAGAGTCCAGTAAAGTTAAAACAAAATGCTATTAAAAAATTTAGCCAAGGAACAGATTAGAAGTGGAATTGGACTTTATTAATGGACAACGGATCTGAATTAAAATCTAATTTCCTATTCGAAATCACTCTCCCCTTGTGGAATCCAAATTCGAAAAACAAAGCAAGGAGAACCTCTCAGAAAACTGTGTGCCACATGCTCAGCCTTCGAATTGAATTAAGACGTGGACACACATTGTTGGGGTTGATTCTAGTTGAAGCCAGGAGATTCCAGTTCGTGATATGGAACAGGATCTGTTCGTGCTTATCTGTATACAAAACAGAGTGAAATGTATTTGAGAATTCGGCCGACTTGGGGGAAAGCAAAGGAATACGGGAAAAGTAAACCGATATCAGTTCAGTCCAGTATGTTGTAGAATTCTAAATTCGAAAACGAAGATAAAGCGAGACACAAACTCTAATCGACAGTCGGAATGAGCCAACCGTTAATACGAAGGAGCAAAAGCAAAAGCATTGAAAAGAGAAAGTTTTTCAAATATATTTTACAAATATAGGATGGCAGAGTTTGTGTATTAAACTAGCAAAAATCCAGATAACACTTGAAATATAACATAGAATTCATGTATTATCTTGCTGGCCGGCAGTGCCTTATAACCAGATTAAATTCTACTAATTAATCAGTCGAAGTTGGGTTAAAGCATTCAATGCAAATAAGTGGACAGAACTGCTGGCTTGGACTGGTTTGAATCAAATAATTCTTCACAGAAATGAATGAATGCATCAAGTGAAAGCATTCTGCAGTTGATCCTTTCTCTCAATCTCAACCATTGTCCATACTTAATTGAGTGTCTGATTCAGCTGAGCTAGCACAATGAAAAAGATGAGATGGAAATTGCATTGAATGAAATTCCATCAACGAGAAAGTATGCACCACTGAATAGTCAGAAGTAGCTCCTTAACTTAATCAAACATGATTAAAACCGCTTGCCTTATTGAAGTATATGTATACAAATACAACATTCTTATTTGTTCTTAATAATATGGATTTGAGATATTGTATGTAGTTTCCAGTGGTATTTTGGTAAAGGTTTTATAAACTAGACAGGAATCTGACTAAATAACTTCTGTAAAAGTTTCAAGTTCAAGTTTGAAGTTCTATTTTAGGATCCTCCCACAACAATTTTTGAGTTTTGTGTTTAATTAATTAGCACAGAATAGAAATTCTGTTGAAATAAAGTAACTTTCTCCAACGACAGACTCATCCTATTAAAATTAGGAAGTTGTGGCAACACTGCCAGTGGGTAATAATTGTATTTACAACTTGCACGAGAAGAATGCAGCAGCATCAAGTTCAATTATAACATTTACGAGAGCCTGGCTAATAATGAGAAATGCATTAGTGGATTCCTATCGTGCTACAGAACTTTCTCCAAAATGATAAAGGGCCAAGACAAGCAAGCCTATTTTGTTAGCAGATTGTACAAGTCGGTGGAAGAGCATTTTGATTGCAGACAGACTGCAGTTCAGTTAACTTAACCGTTTTCCGTTTTGTCTGAATTCCCATCACAATGCATCCAGACGAACCGAAGCAAAATTATCTATCTAATGACTTGGTAGTTCTACTGACAGATATTCTGCTTTCACAGCAAGATTTTGTCTGGAGATATTAGCATTGGAATTTCTAAAGACAGATTTGGCTTTGCATCCGATGCAGATCCAATCATTCCAATCCCATCCTGTACCACAAAATACAATGGAATAATCAAGAAACTTTGGCAGGTATTATAGCAGAATTTGCTCGTCAGCTTTCTCCAATTTGATGTAAGCCGACTTTCTACATTTAGACTAGGAGAATTCCTGATTTTAGATTGAGTGACAATGAATGACGGATAATGTCTTATGCAGCTAATTTAAGACGTTGAATCCTCGAAATATAACGTGGGCTTCCGTTCAGACTATTGTGGTAACCGCAGCTCAGTGAATTTAAATTACGAAATTTGATTAAGATAAGATACGTATCAAGGGTACATTATATCTATGAATTGACAGACGGCAACTGACAGTAACACTAATTTCCCTGTCTTGAACGGATTTCTACTTTTACATGATTTTTCGCTAATTTTCATGACAGCTTACATAAGTGATTGACCAGATGTATAGATTTTGTGATTCTGTGCATTGCAGCATACCCTGTTCAGTTCTATCAACCCTGTAACTACATATTGCTATTGCAGAGCGAAATTTAAAAAAAAAATGCTGATCAGTTTTTAATTGTTTTACTCTCGTTGATTAAGCTGCAAAACAAAATTCATGTCAGTTCAAGTATAAAAGCACACCTCACACTGCCTGAAAAAATACATTCTCCAGCAATACGCAGGAAATCATGCTCCAATAGACCAATGACCAACTAAATGGGAGGAAAGACTCACTTTAAAACTTCTCCCTCCGTCAATTGGAAAGTTTTACGACGGAGATTGAGACACATTCTGCGTAAACTTTTATCGTCCTCTTTTATTGCAGGACAAATCGAATTTTTACTTTAAGGTTTTTACCATCCATCCAAATGCCAATTCCTGTACTAAGTTCAAAGAACCGACGTGACATTGAGATATACATCAACGCACCGTTAGAATATATGACAGTAATATGCAGTATATTTTATGAACTCGTGCATTCCAGTGCACTTAAGCCGCTGAGAAAAGATGCAACTCAAGATTCAGACTGATGGCAATTTGCATTTTAAAATGTTTGGCAGTAGATTCGAAAAAAATTTTTTTTTAACTCCAAATCATAAACCATGTTTAGCGTGCGTTTGGAAATACACATGATAACGTAAGAATTGCTTTATATATCTTGAATGTTATGAGTGTGCGCCGAGGTCAAAAACTGAATACTTTTTACTCACTATGTTGGGTGATGCTTTGTCGAGTGTATTAATATAAAAATATTTGAATTTTAATTAAAAATTCCACTCCTCAAGCCAAGCATAGTTTTATGACTTCCTCGTGCAGGATTACATTGCAAGCATTTATATGAAGTTGTGAATGAAATTAAAACTCATTCTATGTATACGTAGACTATTTACTTAGTCCTGCAATGTGAATGGTAGTAAGGAATATGCCGGTGGATTCTCTATCATAAAAAAAGAATTGGATGAACGAAAGTGAACAAAATGTGAAAAGAATGAAGTAAAAGCATGAAAAGAGGAGGAGGGGAAGAATTTATCAATTAGAACAGACCCACGAATTGCATTTATTACATTTCATTTCTGAATGGAGATAAAACTCGGGAAGAAGATCTACGGGACAAGGAAACAAAACGCTTGCTTTCTCCAAAATCTAAGAGCGGATTCAAAAATTGTCCCACAGATGCGGGTTTTTAAACAGTAATTTTGCGCTTAAATTTTTTTGAAGGACTTTCCGTCAAAAATAAGTTGAAAAGTTTTTTTCAAAAATTCCAAACGAAAGTCGCAACAATGACATTTCTCAAAAGGCAATCTCTTTTAATCAACTAATATGCAGAGCACTACGATAAAACCGGAAACCACGTTAATGTAACCGGAACCATACAAATTAGTTTCAAATTTTATTTCGAAAACATAACTTATTTCGTATTTTCCTGAAAAATAAGATTATTTTTGACAATTTTTTAAACTCCGAAACCAACTCTACCAAAATGATATTCCATTTGTACACCCCACACCCACATCCATCTCTAAATAGAGCGGTACATCAGTTCAAATAAGCTCTCTCTCTCTTTGCAAGAATTCTGTTTCTCTCCAAGTGTCAAGGGGGCTATCCAAGTTAAATTTTCCCTAAAATTAGCATTAGGGTGCAACTGCAAAGAGCAAAAACCATCCGTGCTTGCAAGTTTTATAGGAAAAAAGAATCCCAGAGAAAGCAAAGGGTTGAAGTTTTATACCAGCATCAGGGAAATGCGTTATATTTCCATTTTCCACGACCACCCACCATTAGTGCAATGGTTGACAATCAGAGAGAGGGAACAAGTAAAAACCTGAGCCTTCAGATTAGTCCCACAAAAGTTAGTTACTTCCCTTCTGAGCTTTGCCATTTGACAAATGTGTCTTTGTTGCAACCAAGAGTGGAAAGTGCATTCGGTCCGTTTGGGTGATCTTGATCACTGGCGTAGAATTCGTAAAAACTGTGAATCCGCATTGTTTAAATTTTACGTAGAAGAGAAAGCCAGCCATGATATGGTGTGTGGATGACAGGAGGGTTGCCAACCAAGTTTTAAGCAATACATTGCTTGTGAACCTCCCAATTAGTTATTCTTATCAGGATTTTAAGTCGAGTTATTAACCCGTACCATGAACTGGGGGGACTGCATGAAATGAGCAAGCATTCCTAATTCGTTGCTGGCCTCGTGCTGTTCCCCAGCAAATCTCTGGAGAAATGAAATGAGCTTTTACTTCTTAATGATGTATTTTATGCAGGTAGACAGGATGCAAATTAGAAATTCCTTCTCGCTCTTGTTTGAGTATCACACTCTTAATAATATGGCTGTGAAAATTTCCCAGTGAAATTGGTTGGTTTGTAGTTGGACCCTTCTACCGTCAACCATCACTTGTTGTCCTGTAGCCCGTTCCCTCCCTTGTTCTCAAATTTCAACAAGAGCCGGAAGGAAATAATAATGCTTGTAAGGTTTTTATGGAGGCGTAAATTACCTTTGAGCTGTCCAAGATTACTAACATGATTTGAGCCTGCTCACGCGACGATGGCAGATAAATTTCAAGTTCAAAACTGCAGCGATGGTCATAACCTTACGGAGAGAAAGTTAACCGCATTTAATGACTACTTGGACAAGTATGTGGCCATAATGTGTTCATTACGGGTGCATTATGCGTCATGTCGTATAAAAGTGCGTATTTCCACTAACGTGGTACTTCACCATGCAGTACACCCTCGAGATCTTGTCCACAAATTCTGTCATCACATCACCATAATGGACAACCCAAATTCTGAAATATTTCATGTTCCAGTTCCGCCTCATATTTCCAGTCCTGGATCTAATTCATTATTTGTAAGGGTTTTATAGAATCTCCCATTTGCAATAGTACAACCACACTCTACTACCACGAACCTTTAATGCAACCACACAACAACGCTATGTACTTCAAAATGAAAATGAACTCAAATGGGAATGTGGTGCCAAATAGATATTAATTTCATGTAGAAAGTAATTCACATTTCACCAACAAGAGGAATGCAATGTGAGGTAAACTTAGGAAAGAGAAAGTCATAAATATTACAGCATCACTGGAAGTGAAAGCAGGAGCTATGCGTGAATTCATGCGTTCATCAGGATTATACGCCCAGAGTTGAATCCTACGCATACTTTGTTGACAAATAATTAATGTTGACTACAACGGGAAAATGTCGAGTTGAATGGATCAAGTAAATTGACTAAAGGTAAAACAAGTCTGCATTGGAATGTATGTGTGTATTAAAGATTATTCTACTAATCAAATCGATTTTGGTGAGATTATTCCGGCGTTTTGACTACAATTTGTTATCTATTTGTTAAAATATCAGCCATTTATTCAATTTGTCTCTTCAAAAATCGTATTTTACATCGCAAAGAGTTTCCATCTCTTTGTAATGTTGAAGCAGAGAATGTCTCCCGATTTAAATGTATCCCCTTTACAGTGTCAATATGTACCTCGGCACCCACCGCGTCCATTTTCTTTCTTGATTCTTTCCTCAATTTCAAAGTTGAATGAGTCGATTCGAAATTCAAAGCAAGATCCAAAAAACCTTGGATTGAATCCTACACTTCACTAACCTTGCAAAGACAGAGACAAATGTCTTGCAAACAATGGGTAAGTTAAAAGGGTTTGGTCCTGGTACTGTTAAAATTTTCAATTTTAAACCCTTCTTCTTTAAACTCACCGGTGTACTAGGATCCGGAAAAATTTATTCTTTACATTTCACTTTACATTTTACACAAATGAAATGGAATGGACACCGGAAATTGGATGTGAAAGCAAACACATACCAAACAAAACATGGTCATTTAAAACAGATATTCTTCACTTTCTTCAAACTTCTCTTCTGCTTCAACAAATCAGACATCATCCTCAATAAATAAATAATTGAGACAACTTGAGATTCATTCTTTCTTCTATTTCATCCCTACCAGTTAGGAAAGAGTATTGTGTTCAACCCAGAACAAAAATAGATGGAATAAATTGTACACGAACAAATGTTTACATTTCTTTACCATTCTACGCCACTTTCACTTTTCTATGTTGGATTGCTTGTAATGTAAATTTTTCAGGAGGACAAGGACACGCAGTAAGAGCAGTCAAGGTAAACTCAAGAGTATTGGTTTAGGTGAGCAAGTTTAGGGGGAAAACAGCCAAATGCTCAAAAAAAAGTGTAGGTTTGTTGGATGAATTTCATTGTTTACCTGAAGGGATGATTTCCTGTTAATAATCCAAATTCAGGCTAAACTGCAAATTTTTGAGACTTCGATGATTTAATATGACACTGGACCAAACCTAAATGCATTTTTTTCTGAGGTGTAAAAATTTGAAGGACAATATAGAACAGAGAGAAAACATTGTGAGGGTTGGTTCGCTGCTTTTCTATTTGTTTGGTTGGGGAGAAAGAAAGAAAGTGAAATAAGTTGAGTCGAGGGTGAAAATAAAGGGAAAGTAAGCGTGCAGTGAGGTTGTGTAGCTGCATTATTTATTTCTTTCTCAAACCACCGCAGTCCTGCACAGCAACAACTGCATTGTCTCGAAAAATTCCCACTGAGTCGAACCAAGTGCATTTCTGAATTTCTTTTCGAATCTTTGTTTCTGAGAAATACAGAAGAAATATCTGAAGTTCAGGCTCTGAACTTTTTTTTAGATTTAATCACAGAGCTAAGTTTTGAAGTTATCTTGGACCAGTAATAATTTCCTTAAATTAAATATTATAAAAAATTGCGCACTTGAAATGCCGACAAAAAAAACAATTCTTCCCTAATAAATCAGTACCTTTTAAGATGAAGTGTAAGTTATCACAAATTATTTAATATAATCTTATTTCCAAATGTAATTGAAAATTTGAATGAACACCATTAGCTGTAAAATTTAAAATTAAAATTTAAATTACCTCTCGTAATTCCTGTCCCGTTTCCCATGTAATTCGTGATATTTCTTTGGCTTTAAATGAAAAGGAACAACGTGCTCATAGCGGAATTCAACGTTTCATTTAAAACCATTGACTTTCCACTTTTGAATCCTTATTCCTACTTTCTCCCTCTTTGCTTAAAGGAGGCAAGAGAACAAATGGAAATAACGACTACATCTAAAAGTCACATTATTTGCCATCTGT
Source organism: Folsomia manolachei (assembly GCA_036491905.1). Lineage (NCBI taxonomy): Eukaryota > Metazoa > Arthropoda > Collembola > Entomobryomorpha > Isotomidae > Folsomia > Folsomia manolachei. The sequence goes on from JAAXNX010003137.1 coordinate 7,808, forward strand.
AAAAATATGATGCTATTAAAAAACGCCTGTTTCTTCGCCCAACTCCTTCCGTTGGGATTTCTACGTTTTATTCTATTTAAACCAAACCAAACCAAGGCAAAGGGTTAGAAATGTTCGAATGTGAAATAGGAAAGCGGTTTCTCTCTTTCTTTATATTATTGAGGGTGTAATATTTTTCAACTTTCTCCGACTGTTACTTGCATACTTTCCAGTGAATATTCATAGGAATTGGTTGCTTCTTTGGAGGATGGCGTGGCGTCAAGCGTTCCCTGCTAGGGTACCATTTTACAAAAAAGATCCACTAACTGCCACATCCACATGCTCAACTTTTTCCTTCTCTGATGTCAGATTTCATTTATCGGGTAAGGTTTGGTTGGTTCTTTTCAAACGGATATGCACACAATTGTGCATAAAGTAATAGCATTGCAATATGTAGAAATAAAAAAAGGGGAATCAAAGAAACGAATAAGAAAAGATTCATAGGAAGAAAGCAAAGGGTTGAAGAAATTTCTTTTAAACGACCCTTGAAGCTTATAATATAAAAGATTGGTTAAATTTATTATGCACTATTTTCAATGGGTAAAATGTGATCAACTTCAACAATGAATATCCTAAAACAGAAAAATGATAAAAATTCTTATTTTTTGAAGTACTACATTTTGCAATCTTCAGCGCCTTTAAAATGCCTTTGTACCTATTAAGAAGAACAGAAGAACAGAAGACACAGAAGAACNAACAGAAAAGCCATGTTCTGTAAAACAACAAAATTTCTGGACTTACGTCCCATTTGATAATTATTAAGCAGGTCAAAGTGATATGTTTAAACCAGATTGCGTCCCGTTTTCAATCTTAAGAATTAAGATATAACTTTTCCACTAAACTAACGCAAATACCCTATTTTTATTATAGTTATTGGGAAAAATATACGGTTTTCTCATCGCTGTCCACTTTTAACCGACAGTCTTCAGGGCAAAACTAACGACAAGCCGTTGACACTGACATGACTGTGAATAGAATGGCATTTCCTTACTCGTGTGGTTCGTGAACTTGAAATCCTCTAACCCTTCAAATCTTGAGAGAGTTTTGTGGTATTTGAATGAAAATACTTGAAATAGTTCTGGTCCGAGTAGAATAGACATACGAGTAGGAAACTTTTTTCTGCATTTGTTTGCTATCTGTATCTGCACTGCAGAGCAATACGATAATTCTGGCATTTCTAGTATGAAGTATTTGCCTCTTGTAAAATTTCAGACCATTTTGAAAACTAGTAATTACTATTTTTTACAATTTCAGTGTAACACATTATATTTTACGGCAAAAATGACTAAACCGGAAATTTCCCAAACAGTAGTTTCAAAATTGAAAGATGGTTGGTAAATTCAAATGGTACTACCCCGTATAATTTTGCTTTTTCCATGAAGTTGGAATCCTCGCCTCGTTTTCCGCTGCATTTTTCTACTTCCCTTTTTCTTTCCCCACCCACATTCATCTCATCTGTCTGCCCTTCTGCATTGTGTTGGATGTCAATAGAAAAAAATCAAGTTCACAGATAGTCAACAAGATGAAAGAAAAGAAAAGTGCACGGTATCCAAGCAGGAATGTTGAGGATCATCCATGAATCCCATCTTTCTCACTGTAAGTTAACATAATCCGCTATTTCCAACCCGAAAAAGTTTGTTGATTTGATGTAGGAATGTCTTTGAGAAGTGGATGTCAGTCAGTTCTTGGCTTGGAGCGTAGTAAAGTTTGTTGTCGAATAGATGTGCACCGCACTATTGCCATTATTTGTGATAAGTGCATCCCAAAGTTTGAAAATATTGAATACTTTCTCTTTACTTTTATTATTGAATTTTCTATTGAATTGGAGAAATATCTTTGTGTTGGTTGTCTCTGCAGGGTGATGGTTTGGTTTACCCTTTCTTCAAATGTTATCTGCAAGTTGGTGCAATAGTTTTGGTGCAGCTTTAGTTATTTTCATGCAACCACAAACAAATCCAATCTTCTAAATCGGAATCTTTAGTTTTTTTCTTTTCTTCTTTAAAGGAAGAGAAATGCATTCTCGTAAGCAATCCATAAGATACAGATAGCGTTGACAGGGGTTGAAAACATTCTTGCATAAGATAAGAAAAATGCCTTGGGTGGGTGTCGATCTGATAACACAACGAAAAGGGAAAATGAAAATAGTTGCATTCAAATGTGCATTGTATGACAAAGAATATTTTGCTGCATCCGCAAGAATTGGACCAGTTTCTTAGTCGTAGCTTAAAGGACAAGACAATAACATGTATAATTCGATTCTATACAAAATTTAATTTTGCTTGTTTCTGTCCGATTCTTGAAATGAATTAAATTATTCTCAAAATAATAAACTTGAATGAATAAGAAAATTGAAATGAAATAAATTGAATGCATTTCTTGCATTCGTTTTCATTTCTTGACTGCATTCACAAAGTAAAGTTAAGCAGCACTAACCCACCCATTACCATTACACTAATTCTTTGGTCGGTCGGAGACATAAGACGAGAACAGACAACGACTTCCTTCCCCTTTGGTCATAAAGTGATGGAAATGTCGTAACTGACTGGATGGAAGAACAACCAACAGCCGGAGCAGAATTTAAGCTGCACGCTTCATTTTCTCGAATATTTTAAAATTTAAAGGAAAACAACTGCACCAAACCCGACCCGACCCTAAATAGGAAAGAGGGATAAAACATGGTAGAAAGTGAATGACGGAATTTTTAAGGTACTGAAAAGGGCAACGAATGCACCTCGAGCACGATCACTATTGTATCACGAATTCATCAGTGTTAGTTGGTTGTGGATTGGGTGCTATGACAGATGCAAGCCTACAAATGACGAGGAGAGAGTCTTTAAGAGGGGAAAACAGATCATTGCATTGGCATTTTGAAGTGCGATCAATGCTCAACATTCTGAAACTTCAATGAACACGTATAAATGCAGAACTGCATCAGACTGCTAAGATACGTATGTCATTTCTTTAGAAGGAAATATAACTTGTTAACGCAAGTGTTGTAATTTTCTGTATATTCATTCATCTTACCCTTGGTCTGGTGTGACATCACGCTTGTTGTAAGTAAACACTTTAGCGGAATACAATATCGAAATAATAAAGACCTCAATTCTCAATACTTGAACTCGAAACAACGACAAGGGGACTGCAAAGAAGATTGGGAAAGTCGACAGATTTCGGGACGCGTTTACTCACATCACACAAATGCAAGGAAATGCAAATCGGTGCATTGATGCACCCAAAACCAAACTAATGAAGGATTGATGGCAACTGCACCCGTACAAATAACTCTTTCCCTCCGTTCATATGCAACTGTGCAAGTGTTAAATAACATAAAACCAAGTAGACCGAAGCACGTTTTCTTTAAAACCCAGTAAACCAATGCAACGCAAAGCAATGTGAGGGATGCAGGCTTAAATGAGAAAGATTTTATTTTCACTTCGATTCCATTCCTCCACTTTCTAGTTTCTCTCAAGCAAATAAAGAGAGATGAAATGAAATGAGAGGGAGACTAGCTGTATTTTCCATCTCCCTCCCACTACTTGGTGGGTTTAAAGAATTGGAAAAGTAAAACTAAAACTGGGGAGAA
>JAAXNX010003138.1:0-11426 GCA_036491905.1 Folsomia manolachei
TTCCTTTGTAACTGCTCCAGTTCAGGTTGCGCATGAAATCATAGGTTTTTAGTCCATGACGATGGACAAGGATGACGATAATTTTAATGGGAAAATACTCAGTGGAATAGCATGAATTTGATGTGGATGAAAGACATAAATTACATTTTGTCGCAGTGTGGAAATGAATTTGTTCCGGAGTAGCTGACCAACTTGTTTACTAGCCCTTTGCTGGATAAGCCTCAGAGGATTTTAGATTAGGAATAGCTGATGAAATAAAATAAAAAGGATCTGCTCACGAAGGGAATAACACTTAGAAGATCAAATTATGGATCTATTTATAGCCACTTGGACAGATGGATATGGTCAAGTATCCTGAACTCTATAAAATCCTGAGTACGCAGATTACTCTAGATTAGTAAAATCTGATATGTTTCAAATAATATAAAAGTTTTCACCTTTTACCTCCCGATTTTACATGGTATGATTGTGCTTAACACTGGAAACATTAAAATTTTTACAACTCTTGTCCATCACCATCAAAATGAAGGTTGTAAAACGCTCCCAGGATGAGCTTACCTTCCTTATTCCCATACGTCAAGCAATTAGGAAACTGTGAAGCATACATTTGCATTATCTGTAAATAAGCCATTTCCTTAAGTGAAATATGGTGCAGGAAAGTTTGTACTTTTTATTATTCCACATTTGCATCCAAAGTTAAGTTCAATGTCTCTGTTAACTCTCAGACAGGAACTATAAGACCCAACTAAATATTTAACTGCACTCACTATCAGAGTAGACAAGTCATAACTGCATGCATAGTACGCACTCCGTGTGTAAGATGGTAATTGCGTTATTGTTCAACATTCAGAAAGCATTTCAAATTGGAGCAGTTTGCAATGAACCAAACATTTTGAGTCGAAATTTTTTTGAAAATGCCGACTCCAAATTTTTTTTTTTTCAATTTCATGGACACAATTATTCAAGCCAAATCAGCACAAAACGAATTACAGGGTGACTCATTTAATGAATATTTGCAAAAGATTTTCATTATAAGAAGCAATTCAAGTAAGACGCAACCAAAGCATTCAACTATTTGTTGACCTTAGCCATTACAGGCCACGAACTCAGTTGTCGCATAATCTATTGATGGGTTGTTTTAGCCCAAAAATACTTATGTTAGAAATGGTTATTGATTCCTACCAATCCGTCCAGCTTGCAGTCTGTCATTTCACTACACTATTGATACAGATTTACCCAAATTATTGACAAGTGGAACAATATCATTTTGTAAGCCATGCATTCTACACAGAGTGCTTGTACTGGAACATGATCGGAAGCAGTAAGGGATGAATGAAGGGATGACAAATTGGATCTGATTTGTGATCCATGAATGGATAACGCAAATGTGCTGAATTGTGTTCATATGTGCGTTTACCCTACAAATGCATTACAGCTTTGTTCATTGTTGCATGTTTTGTGGTATCGATTGATCTCCTATTTGGAAAATAAAGTGGGACCTTATCTACAATGAATTCACCTTTGTGACAAGTTTACAGAAGGGCTGAAAGGTTTTTGTGCTACAAAATGTATAGTAAACCACCCACATTGAGGATTACATAGTAAAGTTCACCTTGCCACTGGTGACCTACGCACCTCAGTTATAAATGAGTCATCCCTAAGCAGAGGGAGCAGTGCTGAATTTAATGTTATCCAAACGCTGAATTAAATCTAGACTTAATCACATCCGTCAGTCACTCAATGTCAGTGAAATGTCAAGTTCAAACCAACATGTTACCTCGGATAGTTATTATTAGCGGCTGATGGATTACTAGGTATCCGACAGATACTCACCTTAAAGCATCATTCCATAGTTTGGAGTTTTTCTCTACTTATTGAAAAAGAGGTTGCGGTTGTTGGTGTATTTCATTGCTGCCCCATTTAGCAAAATTGACGTGACATTGTATTTGATCCGAAACTCTGAACATCTGCCATCTAATTGAAACTAGGACCGTGGAGTTTATACCAAAATTATTTACACCCTAAATTATATGTTTCCACATTCATCCCCATTTTGCATGCTACGTATACTTTTGCAAGGTGTTTGGTTGCTACTTCTGGACAGTTTGGTCCTGATGTTCCTGAAGCTTCCAAAGAGCACGTACAAATGGCTGGATCTTTGTGGCAGAATAACGGGACTTAGTTATCTCATCTCGACTAACGTACAGGTCACAGAGTTTCATTCTCTTGAAAGGAGTGACTCTTAAGAAATGATTCAGTGTACAAGATTTGAAATGTGAGATACAGCAAATCACACAAGCAAATGAGGAAACATTAGATGAATGGATAACTGCTTCACTCCCATGTTTACAAGGATTTTGTTTGATTCCCTGATACAACAATGGGACAAGACTTTTTATTATTTTGGCCCACTAGTCTAGTCTAGTCCCCAAGTCGCCTGCATTGATAAATCTATAGGTGTCCTCATAAAAACACAGTTTTAATTGCTTATGAATGTCCACCCAACCACTTTCATAATGTACAAAACTTGTTGGTTCCTGGTTACACGATGCCGATGCCACAACTAGCAATTAACTACAGTAAAACAAAACATTAAATTAAACTGATTTGACAAGATTACTACAGTCACATAATTATGAGTCTTCTTGTTCGAACTTTCTTCCTGTTGTTTAATTTTGTATCCTACAAGATTTCAAATATTTTATAAATTGTAAAAGTTCCTTGGAATAGATACAATTCGTCAATTGCCCAAGATTCGACTTAAACTTTAAACCTACTATTTCAAAACTATTTAGCTCATTACCTCCAACTTGGTATCTTGATTATGGCAACATTATTTTGAGCTTGATTATTTATTCTGCATGTCTTGAATTGATTACTTTAAATACCTCTGTTCCTCTCAATATTCTGCTTATTGTATCACAACTCTCCTTAAAGGTGAGATTCCATCTATTTATATCCTCAAATCTCACTGCATTACACACCCTTTATAGGCAGTTGCATTGTTACATGCAATAATGCATTTGTTGTCGTTACCCCCCACTGGTGCATGAGGTTCCTTATTTACACCTTTATTGCATTGCATAATATCATTTAATTCGTAAAACTGCAGTCAGTTGCAGTAACTGCAGTTAGTTTTGGTAGTGATTACATTTAGTACTTGCTATTACATTACTTTTCATTCATTTCGGGTACTAGACAAAGTATTCAAATTCCAAATTGATTACAAATACATGTTTCAAATTGTTTACCACATTGCTGCACTTATCCATTGTTCCCAGAATCCTGTGCCTTCACTCACCTCGTGACGATACTGAATGGAGTGGGAGTGCCGCCACTACTGCCGGTTGATGGATACCTGGTCCTCTCATAAAACAATGAATTTGTCGATTCACGATGACAGTTAACTCATGTGGTGGGGATAAATTACGCATGTATTCAACAACGACCAATACTTTTCATTTCATTGTCTTTGTTCCACACCTCTCTCACTAACTGAATGACTATTAGATGCTGGAATTACGCCTAGTGGGTAACCTATGACTAAATGGTTGTTCCACACCTTTCCTGAAGAGGTTCTTTATAATATATGGATGTCTCTGATCATGAATTCATTCATAAATGCCCTGCGGTTTGGCTGCACAAAAAATAGTCATAGATCCCTATCATCCCTGCATTACCATGATTCATTCCCTAATTGTGGCACTTTTTCTTTCTCTCAGTTTTTGACACCTGACCAGAACCCTGATTTATTTTGATAATCCTTCCATCTAACTTACGTATCTTTCATATTCTTTTCAGGGTTATGCCTACCGAAACCGTATCCTAGCCTCGAGGACAACTCCATCCACCACAACCTCCACAACAACTACCTCCACAACCACCACAACTCCGGCACCCCCACCCCAACAATCTTACTCCCAACATAAATGGAACACTTACGGAACTCGAGCCGGTGTTGAAGCTGCCCGTCGACAGTCTTATCAAACCCACGGAGGATTCAACACGGGAGGATACTCTTCCCCGAGTAATAATGGTCGCCATTCCAGCCACCATTCCACAAATACCGGTCGTGGAGGACAATGGGGTTATGGTGGGACTACTGGGGGCAGGATTCATGCTCAACCTCAAACACCAGGTAAGAAAAGAAAGGATTAAAATTTGTTGGAATTATGTCCTCATCTCCATTTATGACTCCAACACTAATCTCGGAGCAGGAGGGAGTTTAATAAAAGTCCTAATGAATAGAGACACCTTCATTTCATTCAATGCTACACCTACACACCTATTTACAACGGGGAAATGTGTGCTTTGTTGGGCTTTTATGGGATAAAATGACGCATTTTCCCATGTTTTGGGCAGCAAAGGCCGTTAACTAGAGGAGTTTAGGGGTTATGGATGTTTAAAGTTAAGATGTTGCTCCCCATTTTGTGACACGATTCAACCATTTACTTCCTCCATTCTTGAATTCCTTCCAGATGGACGGACAGTCATATTTTTCCTGTTTTTTATTGAAATACGTATAGAATCCCATTTGAGGTGTTATTTACTTACTTTGTTGTTATTTGCAGATACGGCGATAAAACAAGCGGTTCAGCACGCGTTAAAAGTGCAGACGGAAGGTGCCTGTAAGATTCCACGCCCTAAATTGATCCGAGTTCAAGAATTTTATCCCCACCCCGGAAAAACTTATCTTCCCCACTGCACCATTTTACATCAGTGCTCGGATGACACGGGGTGTTGCAAAAATGACCTCACCTGCTCCCCTAAGAACACGCAGCGGGTGGAACTCTCGTTTTACGTAAGTGGCATTGATATTTGTGCTAAAATACTGCGAAATAGTATAATCCATATAATGCAAACTATTTCATCCCGAAATTTAATCCGCTCTTTTGTATAAGTGCAATACTTTCTCAGTCAATGTTTCCTGCCACAAATAGCCAATCTTGCATGATCGTCACGATACTTGTAAAGCGCATTTTCGTTTTGCCATTAAATCCACACCACCCCCACTTTTTGCCTTTTTCTGCCTCCTCTCAAGAACATTCTCTGCAGAATGATGCAGTTTTTGAAGTTTTCCTTAAAAAATGACCGTTTTAAAAATCGCTTTGCTCTCTCCATCAATTCTATTGAAGCTGATCGAGTTTCGACAGACTTTTACTGCAAAATCCCCTTCCCTCAGCTCTGGCAAGTATTCTTGGTGGTCTGTGGCTGAGGTTGTGATGTGATATTAGTCTCATCTCAATCTCGAGATGATGGATGAGTTGCATGGATGTTGTAGTTCAGACTTAATTATGGATGCAGAAATGTACCTATGTTGTTGGCACACGCGTTGCAGGAGGGGCTGCTTAATGCACTTTTTTTATCGTCTGCTTTGGTTGCAACTAATCAATCCTTTTCTGCTTGATTGAAATTCAAAATTCAATCCACTCTTTAATTCCCTTGCCAGTTTTTTGTAGGGAAATTATTCAATCTTGCAACTTTTTCCGTGAATTGAGCTCATGTTGACTTATGCAACAATATCCCAAGCATTTTGACTCCGAACATTTTGCTGAGTAAATAATAATGGCCTCTGGGAGGGTTAAAAGTGTGACAAAAAAAAGAGTCAATTTTGGATTCGGATGAGATTTTAAGGTTTAGGAAACAAATTGGGTGGGTAATGCGATGGAAGTTTTACTTGTTTAAAAGATTATATGATATACCCTGCCCTGTGTGGGGTATGCTCTTTATGCAAGGTTTAATAAAAGATTAAAATTTAATGTGCTCATATTTCGGTAGGCTGTGCAAATCTGTGTCGCGGCCGCGGCATAATCTTATTATCGGATTATAGTTTTAACAATGCTACAATTGCCTCATTTCTTTTATTGTGTATGTCTACGACTGTAGTTTTGCTAGCGTCTACTGTATATAAAAGGTCAGGTCCAATTAATCATGGCGAATTTAATACGGCGTGTAATTTAGCGCAAATCTGATTTTTTTAAAGTTTACTCCCACATTTTGGAAGAAGTATTTCTTTGAGTTAAAAGTTAGCAACTGTTTTATTGGGTTATACAATATTTTATGGTCCAATCTCACAAAATTCGCAACCTATTTTTTGTAAAAAATGTTATATTTGATGAGGAACATGAGACTAGACCGAATCTCGTTTATTTTAAAATTGCTGAGCGACGACGTGACATCATTTCAGCTAGAGAACATTATTGTAACCTACACATACTTCTACTAATTTCCTAACCTTATCTGACCTTATCCTTTTGCAGACAATAACCATCGAGTCAAATCGTGGCTCAACTGTGGAACGTCTCATTTTTTACAACCACACCGAATGTGAATGCCGTGACCGTCTCGATGAACAAATGCCTCGAGATTTCTCATCTTCCGACGCATACTCAAAATCCTGGCTGAGCAATCATTTGGATCCTTTGGACCCTGCTGCACTGGGAGGAGTAGATGGAGGCACTGGGCACTCCTCCGTTAAAAAAAGGAATTTAATGTAATATAACCAATTACTGGAACTAACAGAGATATACTTGGTATTTCACAATTATTTTAATTTGCAGGAGGTGCAAATGTCCATCCGCATTTACCCAAAGGATCAGCGATGATGGCGACTCTTGCACTTGTGACTGTTTTGACAAAGAGTTGGATTGTTTGAAACAGAAACGAGGTCGGGATTTCTTCAGTATGCAAGATAAATGGTGAGTCCTTGTTAGACACAGATTTTTAGTAATGGTAGCTGTTAAAATTGCTTGTTGTGTTTTCTCCAGGTGCATACAATCCGGACGATGTGAAATACCTGGATGCAGCTACGGAAGCTATATCCATTTGGCTGGGAGGTGCCCGAGAAAAATGGAGAAATATTCACTGTCTTGGCACAGATATTTGGCGGAGTAGTCATTGTTTTACAGGAGATAGTTTTAACCTTTTATGAAAATTGTTTAATTTTTTGATTTACAAACTATAGTATTTTAAGATGTTTTCCGAGATTTTTAATTCATTATAGAAATGTATTATTAGTTGCAGTAATTGTACAAAAGTTTGCTATAGCTGTAAAATATAATGATTGAACATGTTTCATGCAAGTCAAATTGTAATGATTCTTCGTAATTAGGAAACACTAGCAGTAATTAGAATAGGAAAATAATTAATGCATTAATTATAAAACTTTTAAATGATACGTCAGTTATTACCCATTGATTTATATGACATACTGCCAAATCCATTGCTACGCTTGTATTAATAGACTTCCGCAGAATGTATTCATTAGAAAGGTTAACATTATTTGTCCAAGTAGATGACTAGCTTTAAAGTAGTAAAATAATAGAGCTTCAAAATTTCGTCTTTTCTGTGCGTGGCTGAAGTTAATGTTAATATTTCTAAATATTCTGCAATCCATGCCGAATATCTAAGCTTGTTTAAATTTTTATTAATTAATTACAAAATATATTACAAATAGGCCAATACCTAGATCCTAGTTGCAACCTTGTATTAGTAGCCAGCCAGTTATTTGTTAAATAGTTATAAATCAAGACTGTTTTCATTTATTTTTTGATACATTATCACACGTCATAGGAAACATACTCACTGATTCATGGAACAAACAGCCCAAAATGTTTTCAATTGTATTCTTCTCCATTTCAACAGAATAGGTTTTTAACTAAAAAATAATTAGTAAAACGGGTATTTTAACAGTAAAGCAGAACTCAGATTTATAATTACAAATAAATTTAACTGCCTCCATCAAATATTTGTCCAAATTTATAAAACAAAAATTCAAAATTCGACCAAATTCAAGAAATGTTTCCAATCCACTCATACTGCCATTTATTATACATAGTTTACTCTACCATTTTACATGTTTATGAATAATATTAGTTACATCTAGCTAGATTTATAACCATAATTTTAAAACATCTTCACTTTGAGACTTGCAGTCATCCAGTGATCAATCCAAACCAGCACCACATTAGATAATTAATTGGAAGAAATGGATTTGCTTGAAATTTTAAAATATTCTAGCAAATTCATATTACCAATTAAAGTTAATTAAAATTACTTAGTTTTCTGGTAACATAGATTACTCAGTGTCTATCCATTTAGGAATTATTTAAGGTATTACCTTAGTCTGGCCTAATTGTAAGTTTATATAATGATTTTAGACAAAAGTAACCTTAGAGGTATAAACCATTGCTCGTATGTTCATTAATAAAGCAAAAGATCTGAGTCCATGCCCATGAACTTCGAATTTCCATATTAAATGTTTGACTATTGGATTATCCTGGAAAATTTCATTTTATTAAATAAAAATCTTATTTACAATGAAATTTTTTGCAAATGTCATTATATTTTGCATAATGTTTTCCAACAAATATGCAAATTAGAGATCTGACAACTCTAGGCTTTGATCGTTGGTCAAAATTTAATTAATTTATTAATTATTCGATGTGCCTGCTCCTCACGTCCGTACCTTATCCATCCACATCTAAAGGTCCTGTGGTTGATGAAATGCCTTTTCCTGCAATAACATGGAAATGCCACCCATTGCTTCACAAATATTAATATTAAAGATGCTCTCGTTTTGAGAATTGTAATCAATGAAATATTTTCCGGATATCATTTGATTGCTTAAAAACAGATTTAATTCAACTTTGTCCTGTTTTGAGTAATAATATTGAATAGACATTTAAATTTAAGCTGTGGTGGGCTGTGGTTAAGTGGAGAACTAGAAAAACTACAGAATTACATCCTCTCCTCATCATCATAATATTATGTCATGTTATTATGTATGGTTTTATACACTCAAATATATCCTAATTAAGAAATCCGACTATTATTTTACTTTACATCCTTAGTCTAGGGTACGGCAACGATACTCACAAGAAGAAGATATACTATTATTATGCCTAAATCCACGACGTGTACATCTTTTTACCGGACTACGAACAACTGACTTTTTGACTTAGCACTTTCCATACAACTAAATACTGTGTGAGACCGCGACACAAAGTAAAATACAACATTTTCTTTAACTCAAAGGAAACAAATTAAATTTGTGACATGTCAATCCAAAGAAAGACCATTTAATAAGGAACCTTCCATCCAATCAAAAAACAGGGTCAAAAGTCAACTTTATAAAGATGGAGGAGAAGTCAAGAGTAAAATAATCACGTAATTGTTAGTATTTGTCAAGAAAGCTGTACCTTAGTGTAACCCTAAGCCTGCCTTTCTCTCACACAATCAACTAATTGTTACATGTTCATCCAGCTATTGTTATTCTTAGTTATTGTTATCTATCTCATTCAAACTTTTGCCGTGTTTGGCTGAGCAGCTTGCAACTGTTTAAACGTTTCTGGGTCCAGCACCTCTATGGAGTAGGTTTGAATCCGGTTGGAGTCAAATATTCTTAGGATTTGTGGACTCTCTATTAGATTTCGTGTAATGCCATCCACAGTGATTTGTGTCTGCTGTTGTTGTTGGACCTGGACTTGTTGTTGGTGATGATGAGCTTGGGCTGAGGCGGCTAAATTTTGTAGATTGCTCATCTCCTGTTGTTCCACGAGTTGAGATCGGAGGGATTCACTCTCCTGTGTCGTCCGTTCCTTCATATCCTTGACCATTTGTTTCATAAGAAGGGCGGCTTGGGCAATCTTTTCCACCATCTGTAAACAACATTTGAAATATTTCAATCACTTTCAATCTAACCCAAAATAAGAATTAGACATTTGTCATCACTCACATCTTCGAGATTCCTCCAAGCCTCCTCCGTCGTCGGGGGTGAGGCCTGATTCATCTTCATGAGGGCCGCAGTGAGTGGATTCATACTTGGCGTTATCCCACAAGGAGTCACTGGAGTACCCACGTCTGAAGACTCGTCCGTATTGGAATCCTTGGATTGGAGCCTTTCCAATTTTCCAGATTTATGAGAAACTCCCTCCACCTGAGTCACCTTGATTCTTACGTTTCCTCTGGTACGGGGTGAAAGGGCGAATTGGGCCCGTCTACAAAATAAACCCATTATTAATCCTTTACAAAGAAATGACACAAAATCATCCTTCATCCTTAATTCCTCACTCACCGCAGAAGAGTCGTCCACACAATTCGAACAAATACAAGAACTCGCGTGCGGAACCAGATACCCCTTATCTATCAACGTTTGCAACGTCCTCCCACCAAAATCATCCCCAATTCCTCACTCACCGCAGAAGAGTCGTCCACACAATTCGAACAAATACAAGAACTCGCGTGCGGAACCAGATACCCCTTATCTATCAACGTTTGCAACGTCCTCCCACCAAACCTTATCGATCTCTTCCAGTCTTTAGAATTTCCTCGGCCACAAAGTGCTTCAAACTCTGTCGGAGTAAACCACTGATCCCCGGAGCGAATACACTTCCCTTTATTACCCGAACCGAATTTCGCCTTCACCAACTCCGCGTTCGTATCTTTACACCTTATCGGAAGTACCGCAGCGTTCACAGCCTCCTCCCACGTGAGATGCGTGATTGGAGACGAGTTTGAATGTTTTATCGGCGTCGTCGTCACCGAGGAGGAGGTAGAGCTCGTGGAGGAAGAAGTCGAACAATTCTGGAGTCCCGGCTCCGTTTTAACCGTCACCAGTTGAATCTGTTGATGACCTCCCTGACCCTGGTTGTGGGTGTGGTGATGATGATGAACCTGTTGATGGTGAAGATGATGACTCTGCTGAAGCTGACTGGTAAGTTGGTGATGAGTTAGGTCGTCCGGATTAGCCAGAGATACTTGTATAGATTGACCGTTCTGTAACCAAAAAACACACAATTAGCCCCCTCTCCTCCCCTTCCTTCTCTATTTTATACCCACCCCGTCCTGCGTCTCTCCAATCACCGTATAAGGGACGACAGGAATGGTGATAATATTCGCCGAAGTGACGTTAACGTTAGAATGACTCAATTGAGCAAGATGTTCCAATCCCTCCTCCTCTGAGGGGTCGTCAACATCCACTTTAATCCTTAGCTGGGTATTAATTGGATCCTCTAGATTCTGGTCGCCTAACTGACCACCGTCCTCCTCTTCCTGTTCTCCAACTTGGGTCAGATTTCCGGCGCCGTCACACTCACAAATTATTGTGGTCGTATTTGACCCGGAACTGTGGTGGTGGTGGTGATGACCGTCGTTTAAATGGAGGTCAGAGTGATTTATAATTTCTTGCTTTAATTCCACCAACTGCTGCTGCGACGACTGCGACTGCTGCGACTGGGACCCAGAGGATTCTTTGGAACCTTCCGATCTCTCCATCTATTTAATCTTGCTCTAATTTAGTGATTGCTTGATTATTTGTAGTGCTAATTGGCCTGGACCCCTCCAACCAGTTTCCTGGAGTGGAGTGGATAAATAGGTAAATAGTGAAGGATAATAATAATGAAAAATGTGTTAAATGTTGTGATTCT